>CAJQUN010000007.1:7936132-8082508 GCA_907163345.1 Haberlea rhodopensis
ATATTTGTTCAGTTGTGAAATCTTTGCCGATTTGGTATCTGTTTGTGTGTTATGGCTCTAGGTGAGCCAATGTTCAAGCTCTAGATGAACTGATGAGTCCAGGCTCTCTTGAGAGCAATATACTATTTTATTTCGGTTTGTTCTTCATATCAGTTTAGTTGCATCTGTTTTAATGTTACCTGTCTATATATATATATATATATATATATATATATATAGATAATATATATATATATCAGGCTCTAGATGAACTTATGAATCCAGCTCGCTTGAGAGCAATATACTATTTTAGTTCGGTTCTGTCTTCAATATCAATTCAGTTGCATCTATTTAATGTTACCTGTTTTGATATATATATACTATATATATAATATAATATATATATATATATATATATTGTCATGTTATTGGCTCTCATTTGATGAGTGTTTATCAAAACAATCGCCCATTATCTTCTTTCCCCAGGTAAGAATGAATCCGAGGTACAAGATGATGAACAATGCCAGTTCTGGGGGATGGTAATCTGCTGCTGTGTTATCAGTTCTGCCTAACTAAGATTCCGTTATTGTATCTTTTTCAAACAAGTTGTAGACCAGTTTTATGTAATATTATGAGTTTCGAATTGTGAACATTTCATTTTCAATGGAATAAAAGACTGGGCATATTTGAGATTTATATCATAAGGCTTACTGTTTTCGAATTTTAATTTGGAAGCAACCATTGTGTCATCGGTCCCGAGCTCGGGATTTGACAGGATTGGCACTTCAAGCTCTCTAATATATTTATGAAATATAGTATATTTCGAGATATATTTAGATCTTATATGCACAACTTTCGTTAACCAGAAGATTCTTTGCAAGACTTTTTAAGACCATTATCAAATTATGATACTTATGAAAGTTAAATGGTAAATTGTAAATGTTGTAATATATGGAAAGAATTATACACAAAATGATCTAGACCACCATACTTACATAAAATTTATGAAAATGAAAGATTATTTCTGACGTATTTATATGGAAGTATTAATGAAGTTTATTAATTTAAACAGAAGGTTACTTGATGAAGTAATGTGGTAATACAAAAGTTATATAAAGCTGCTTCTCTCTCTTCCAACCAAACACAACACAAAAAAAATCATCTAAATTTGTGAAATCAAAGAAAGGTTAGGAGACGGAAAGCTTTAAGAATGCTTTCTCATCACATAACTCAGTTATATAATCTATCAATTTCGTGAGATATGCATGAAAATATTTCAAGATCATATATACTGATATATATTAAGACAAAGAATAATGTCTCTTTGACACACCATTCATGGGAAAAAGCTGAAGAATATGTTCTTACCAAGGGAGCCCGACAAAGGTCTTCAAGGCTTGTGTGAGCATCAGCACCATCATTTTCATTTTCCATGCCAAAGTGGTGACCACCATCATCATGCTGCACACGTTCAGAGTTAGTTTGATTTTAGAAAACTAGATTTTGCATGCATTGAGGGGTCCAAATATACAGCCTAACCTTTTCCTCCTGTGGGGGGATATTTCTATTATTAAAGGAGCTATCTGGCATGCCAAAATCTGGTGGCCCAAAATCTGGATCCCACTATCATATCCAATGTCTTCAGCGAGATTTTCAGGATCATAGAATGAACTATCTTTCTTCCCGTCCCCGATAAACAAGTGATTGACGCAGCTGACTATAGCAATTCAGTATTAAGGAAAAAAACTTAATGCACAAGCATAAATACAAAACACCAACTTTTCATACAGTGAAGAAAGGTGTGATTCACCGCGTGTTTCTGAGGCACGGAATTTTGCTTCCCATATTTCAAATAATCTGGACCAATGGGCCCGTGAAGTTTTGCAATAGGAAACTCTGTGGCCACAGAAAGATGTTTTACTGGAAACCGACCACTAACCTTCTATTAGTTTCCACTGCATTGGAGTAGGAATATAGATCAAAAAGTAACACATTCCTACACGGCACATATTACAAAACTTCTTATATATCAAAATCAAGAAAAAAAGAAGTTTAGAAACTTTTCTATAATTTTTAAACTATCAAATTCCCCTGATTCATGAGGATCGAGAGGTTTCCATGGATCAACTTCACTGTCTGAGTCATACAAATCCCAGGTTCAGAATAGCCGTCTCTAATTCCATCATCGTCAGGAAAGTGATAGGCAGTCGAGCCCTTTTGATCGTCATTAGATTGAAAGCCATGGTCATCACAAGGTGACTGGGTAGAATGAGCTTCCTGTTCTTCTCCACTGACAGCTTTAAGCCAGACATGCTTGATGGTGGCTGAAAGCTCTTGCGACCTTTACAAGTTAGAGAGTTGCTTCCATAAGAAGTACCGAGCCCTTTGCCACTATTACAATCAAGAAAGTTGTCAACAGTAACAGCATCACAGTAGTCCAGAAGAATGAAATCCCGGTAAGGTCGTTCGTTGCTAACTGCAAGAATACTTACATTAATACTTTAAAAAATGGATATGCATATTGGAGATAGATACTATGACGCAAAACTAATTGTTGTACCAGATATGCCTCTAGCTCCCCATCATCACCTACACCATCTAAGCAGTCACCTTCAAGCACTACTAAATTTGCAGGTGGCCTTCATAAGGTGACTAGGTGACACGTCTCTAGAGATTGAAACTGTCTAATAAATTCTTTGCTTCAATGATGAAAAAAGTAATTCATCCAACCAAAATTAGTAATTTTCCATAAATAAAGAAGCATAAAAACTCATTGAAACTACCAACCAGGGATATCATCTAAACCCCAAAACGGATCATTTTTCTTCATCTTTTGCAGGATGTGAAGCAGTTTCATTCTTCTGAGGGGATGTGCTTGCAGATGGATTCTTCTTGACTGTATGAAAATGCACAGAAGCAGACATCATACCATGTTTATTTTTTGTCACTTAAAAAACGCATCATACTAGAATTGGTGCACAACCACTTTTAATACATTCTGACAGAATATTTTACAGCACAAAAAGAAAGAAGTAGCCATGGGAATCACAAGTTCTTAGAATTGGTTGAAATAAGTTCAAATGGGAAGACAGTGGAAAAATAGATGGTTACCACATTGAAAAAACAAATGAGGAACTGGCCCAAGCTTTAAAACTCGAATTAGTCCAATCAAAGGAGAATATGGGCTTCATTTATTTCGGTCTTAAGGGGTATTGTATTGTTTCCGATTCACCGGATCTTACCTTTTGACCTCGTTGATCTTTTAAGCATTTCCATGTTCAAAGTAAAAGTTTACAGGCCTTTTTACGCTGTTAGACATCAATATTACATGTCCAGTTTGGAAATGCAAAAAAAAAAAATTGTTTCCAGCAGTTGAAAATCTAGAAGGCAAAGTAATATATCTGCGCCTGTATATATATGGCTATCAATATAACTCCAAAAAAACATATAAAGTCACAATTTTACCTTCACATATTACCGAAAACTTAGACAGAAATAGTATATTACGATTTCAAGCACAAATCTGATGGCTTAGATATAGTATCGCTTAATTTTTTCTAAAAGTAAATAGACAGAGTATGTCAAATAATAGCACTTAAGCAGAACAAATTCTTGCTATTGCAGGTGCTAAATCCGTAGAGCTATACATATGTAGATGCTGAACGACAAATTTCTCAGCCCAGTTCACAGGCTTGCAAACCATCAGTATCCATACAAAAAAAACAAAAGTGATATTTGTCCATGACAAGTTGCGAAATACACGGCAGATTTCTCAATAAAAATAATTGATGTCAATCTCAAGCTTTCACATTCAATGATGAAGCCAACAAAAAAAGCAAAGTTCGATAAGCTGTAAGAGTAAAGCATAAGTTTAAGAAACTTAATAGTTTAGATTGAAACCTATTTTGGGAAATAAACTCCAAAGCATGTAGAACCAGGGAATACAAATACTCCACCTTCCTGCTATAAACCTGCGCCGATCCATGAAGCACTAAGGCAGCTACAAATTCCACTCGACAACAAAAATAAATGAGTTACAAATAGCTTCGATTTTTTTTTAAAAAAGTTGAATTCTAAGTGAAATGAAGCCCACGGATTTACCTTCAGCAAAATTTACAGATATTAGGGAATCACCGTTGCCTGCAATCTCACCAGAGCAAATTTTCAGCAAATATTCTTCCAAATTCTTGCTAAATCCACGTTCCAATTCGATTCGAGATCTCGAAGAGGCTGTACTGTTTGGATAAACTTCGAAGATGAAGATTCAGGATTGTCGAAGTCGCTATTCATTTTTGTTACAAACATTCATTACTTGCATCAACCAGATTTCTTCAATTAGTATTGATGAATGTGCGCGTGTGTGTGTGTGTGAGAGAGAGAGAGAGAGACTTTCGTGGGGTTTTTTACAAACTCACCCATAAATTAAAACCGTTTATCATAATTATTAAAATTTATTTTTTTTATTTCAAAAGTGACCTCACAAATGTCGCCGTATTGCTTTATGGATATCATAATATCATAACGACGATAACAATAAAAAAAATTTATTTTTTGTTGGATGACGACATCGATTTAAAAAAAATATTAATTGGGTGTTGTCATCTCACATGACGACAATAACATTTGTTGTCATTAACACATGATATTTTGTCGGTATCTCAAATGGCGACACCAATAACATGTACATAGGGGCTAGGGCGACACCAATAACACATAAACTTTGTCGATATCTCAAATGTTGACACCAAAACACATATCTGTCTATTTATTAATATTCGTGTTATAGAAATTTCCATTTGATAAGTGTGATTTTACACTTATATTTCTAGGATTTTAATAATGTTTATGTTGATTCCTGGACGATAGTGTGCGCTCTTCTGTTGTTAATATGTATTTCAGGAATCAATGTCAAATTATATAAAAGTGGAGAAATTGAGCTTAAAATGATGAAAAGTGACTCAAATGAGCAAACCGATCGAAGAAACGGCGAAAAACTCAACTTTGGAAGAAAGGGAACCACCAATCGATCGGTAGCCTTGCACCGATCGATAGCCAATTGACGTAGGTGAGCAGAAAAATTGAAGAATTACCGATTGATCGGTACCCATATTTCGATTGTTCCAATCGATCGGTCGAGGGTCGTAGCTAAAGGAATTTATATCGAAGAAATGTTGATCGCTCGGTAGCTCTTACCGATCGATCGGTACGTGAGAAAGCTGAAAATTTGCATTTTAGATTTTGGTCCAACAAGGAATCTAATTGTTCCACCTCCTCTATAAATACCTCATGGACGAAAATCATCAGTTTATACCAGATTTGCCCTAGGACAAGCTTCCACTCCATCATCCATCTCACATTCAACAATAATCCATCAAACATCTAGGAATTGGAGCGTCCCAAAAGGAGATTGAAGGAAACGATTGACAAGGAAGCGAGAGAAGGAAGCGATGATCTACAAACGGGATGTCGGGGGTTTATTCTTACTTTTTAATATTTGTTTTGTTTTGTTTTTCAGTTCAATTATGAACTAAGTTATTTATCAAGACTAGGGGATCCATTGGTTATATCATATGTGCATGGTTTGTGTTCTTTATGCTTTCAAGGGGGTAGCAACATTTTGATATTAGCTATCATGATTTAGATTGAGAGATGATATTGTGATCCGACATAGTAAATTGTGCTGTGGATTTCAGATTGAGATCGAGAGATGGGATCAAATACATTGTGCTAGCCATAGATATCTAGTAATCGAAAGCTCAAGTTCTTACAAAGTTTTATGCAATATTGAATTGTAAAATAAGTGCACGACAACTTACTGCAATTTGGTATTAGGTTTAATATAGCTCGAGAGAGTATATTAGATAATATTGGAGAACTCATCACCTTAGAAAGTTTTAGATATTCAATCGAGGGTCATATTTGTTATGATGCACGGACACTCCTAAAAATCACTCGATGTAGTGTCGGACACTTCTTGGACATCGACACTTATCGGACACACCACGTGGCATGTCCTTAATTTTATTGAAGCTTATTGTAATTAAAATATACTATTAAGAACATTAAACTAAAGAAGTTAACTAAAAATAATAAATAATAGCACAGATATTAATAAATGAGATAAATTTATGCAATTATTATTTGAAGTAGTTGAATGTTGGAGTAGAAAAAACACATTTTAATATGCATGTATTCGAATGTATATCAATCAGATTCGAGAAATACATGTAAGACATATAATATGTCACATACTTTTAAAAATATATAAATTGAATGTAATGTAGAGCAAGGGCGAATCTATGTAGGGGTTGCCTAGGACTGTAGTCCGGGTCAGGAAAAAATTACTGGTGTTAGCAAGCAACTCCAGGGCCACCAAAAAGATAGCAGAAAACGCCACCAAGAAATAGCAGAAAACACAGAAAGATCAAAGAAAATGGAGAGAAGGAAGAAAGGAATGCAAAAGAAACGTGTTGAATATGATCAGTATTGGCGTTGCTGGGGGAATAGGGGGAATAGGCTGCCAACATGGGATGCATCTGCATCTTCTAAGTTTTGGGCATGTTATCCATTTTCTTATGAAACACTTCACTTCAGATGAATAGCGTCTTTAAACAAAAAAAATAAAAAGTGACATGGTTTCAAATAATAAAAGGATGACTTGTTGTGCAATTCACTGTACAGAAGACTGTTAGTTGCATTGTAATATGTGAAAAATAAGGACAAAACATGAAAAACAGAAACGTTTTTTTTTTTGCATAATGCCTAAGTCACGTGATGAGATGATGTACATAGAGCATTTATATACCCAAGATTATTAACTATATAATATATATTTATATCAACAATAAAGTAAAATTAAATGTTTTTTCTATTTTAAAATATTATATATAAGCCAATATTTGGGGCTCAAGGCGTTGCGGGGCGTGAGGCCTGGACCTTGCATCACCTTGGGCTATAGTGCGCGCCTAG
This sequence comes from Haberlea rhodopensis, assembly GCA_907163345.1. Classification (NCBI taxonomy): domain Eukaryota; kingdom Viridiplantae; phylum Streptophyta; class Magnoliopsida; order Lamiales; family Gesneriaceae; genus Haberlea; species Haberlea rhodopensis. Next base: position 7,943,081 of record CAJQUN010000007.1, read on the forward strand.
CGGGCTTTTAATAACTATATAACCGGCAAAAGGAAACATAAACTCGTAAAGATCATTCCACGTTCGTTCAGGTGTAACAATACCTACCTCTATATATTACCGTATATTACCGTAAGTTGCACTTTTTGTTGAACATAAAATTTATATTTCTAGATATTATTTTTACCGTAATATTATCACAGATTAGAAGAGTTGGACCTCAAGAAGAACATCTTTTGATTCATTCAACACAATTTCATCAAAGTTGTTGCCTACCACTAGTTTGACATCGCCATCATTCTATACAAGGAAATGTCAAAAGTTGGAATGAAGGCCTCAATGATACGAGTCAATATGAAAGTAACAAATCAAAACATACTTTCTCAGGTATATGATCTGATTTGTAGAAGGGCCGGAGATTATCTTGCAAAAAGTTCTCTCCAAAAGACTACAAGATTAAAAAAATGTGTTTTAGACTACACTAATTCACTGTTCAGAACTTGTTTCAGTTTCATGAGAGCAAGTATTAGATAACCTTGATGCTGCTTATGGTCAATTCTCCATCCAATAAAAACTTCTTGGCGTCATCATTTCCCGTTGTATGCAATAACCTGGATTGCAATTCTTGTTATTATCAGATAAAACTTTGATTATTTAGTATTCATGCATAAATGAAATCAAAATGACAAAATGTCATGGAATAAGAAACAACAGAAAAGATTTTAGAAAGTGGTGTACCATTGGAGAGGTTTCACTGACTCCAAAATATTCGGAGACTTCTTTTCCAACATCTTCATTATCCAATTCCACATAAACACATAGAAGCTGCAATAGTGCAACGTTGAAACATGTACGTCGTATCTCAATTTGGCAGAGAGCTCACATGAATGATAGAAAATGACATAGAACCACGTAGCAGGAAAAGGAAACCGTAAGGGAAGAAACTGAAATTTACTTCACTTGGCTAACCATATCAATCAATTTTAATTGTGTAAATTACAATGAAAAAGTTAGAGCGGATCTTCAAAACAAATTAGACCAAATATAAGATAGACCAAAAGGAACAAAAGGTAAGAATTCTTACTGAAATAGAGGGTTAGTTACTGAATACATGCGATTGTAAAATTACAAAATCAGATGTAAAACATGCTTCAATTTTTTACCCATGAAAAAAAAAGACTGAGATAAAAAGAAACATAATGCTGACTTTTTAAATGATCAGTATCTTTACAAATTTGTCGTCATAGTGACGCCGGTGAAAGGCTATCTAGTGAAATTTTGTCTTCAATTGTCGAAATATTGTCTTCAATACGTAAGGTCATTTTGGTCGTTTGCCTAAAAATAGCACATTTTATAACAAATAAATAGAGGTAAAAATGCAACAACCGGGTTCTTTCCAGAAAAGATTGAGAAGTCCAGAGATGATTACTCCAAATGAGAGCACCAAATCCCAACCTCCCAAATGGACAAAAACACATTACTTCTGAGGGATTATACTATCATATATGGTCTAGTAGCAACACATTTGTTTTGAGGAAGAAACAAAAAATCCATAACAAAACCAAGAAAACAAAAATTTCCTTATCTCTACAAAGGGCAGCATAATGCTGTAAGCCATTGCAGGAACCATCCTAGAAATTTTAATGCCAAGAAGATGTTAAATGATATAAAGATCAAGAGCAATATAATATATCTAGAAAACCCATCATAGAAAAACCTCCGCAATAAATAAATACACTTCAATAAAAATACATCGATCAAATAAATTAAGCATATACAGTGACTGGAATGTTGAAAAATTACTTTCATGATCACCAGTATGGAATCCGAAGGACAAGGGCAAAAATTCATTACTTTTCACGATCTTCAAATTACAAAGTTAGCAGAAATTATTGAAAAGATAAATTCAGATTTGTCATGGGGGGGAAGTTTACATCAATAGGAACATACAAATCAATTCATAAGAGCATCTATACAACACCAGGGCTGAATGTGTTATTTACACTTACAATCTTGATTTTTTTAATTTTCTTGGCTCACGAGGAACCATTGCACTTCTTCTTAGTTTCGGGACACGAGGAGAGCAAGTAGCAAGGAATTGGATGCAATTAGGGAAAAACAGATGCAGCACATAGATTTATCAAAAGTTTAGAGTTTTCATACATCTTACGTCGCATAAAAAACCATGTATGCAGCAGTCAACAAAACCCTTTCAAGCTCCACTGGTTGGACCTATAACTATGAAAAACATGAAGCACAAGTAAGATGTAAGTCATTAAGTGGTCCACAAGCTCATCATATAAAGAACAACAAAAGTTCAGCATAAATATAGAAACAAAAGTTGGGGTCAAATATTATCACTCCATCGAACAACAAATGACAAAAGACATCCTGCACTGAGCATAATCACATAGAAAGTGTAGTGAGATTCCTTATTGCCCAATCGGATTGATGATTCTCACGGAAATTTAAACAGAATAAGTTCATCATTTTCCACGTGAAAAAGTGATATGATTGGTCCAGAAGCAACCTAATCACGGTCTGCTTTTTCTATTTCTTCGTCATCTGGCACCCCACGAAGATAACGAACATTATTACATCTGCAAAAGTGATATACATGAGATATGTGAAACATGACACACATAGTACAAGTAGCATATCTGAATTCAGCATAGCTAAAGTTGCAATTATAAATAAAAGAGTGATTCTTGTAAGTTATAAACAACCCTGATTTTTTTGGCAAACTCCAACAGACACCTGTCTTTTGTACAACCTTAAATTCAGGAATCAAGTAAAGGGGGTTGTTCTAATTTCAAACAATCTGGAGCAAACTTCATCTAGAGTAAATATAATATGTTTTGTGAACAAAGGCTTCACAATATAGACAATAAATTACCCACTTCATTTCAATGGTTGGTAAATAAGTTTAAGATAAGGAGAATAAATCATGCTTTGCACATAGTCCCCATATGTTTCGCCAGGTGGTGCCATGATTGGCCAATCACTTACAAAAATTCCTACCACGTTTTAAAGGAGAGGTCACATTCCGATTAGGAACATCCACATTATAAAAATGTGTCTTCTAAAGAATGAGAAGTACCAAGAAAAATCCAAGTGATTTAACATGAAATAGACAGTAATGAATTTTTCAGATAGAAACTTGCAACAATGGTAAGATTTAGTATTTGAACATGCACATAAAAATCTTGACATAAATAATGTCTATGTCGACAGCTACACGAACTTAAGACTCAAATTTGAGGATAGCAATAGAATGACATATTAGCTTGGTAGTTGGTAATTGTAGAAAAAACAAAATAGAATTGGCCGGCTTACGAACCTGATTAAAATCTCCCCAAGACTTCCAGTGCATTGCCCATCAATGTATTCTTCAGCATTTGCAAGCTGCCAAAAATGCACATTAATCATACAAATGACTAACATGGAGCAGTATCGAACTGCTTTTAGCAATCTTAAGAGGAAAGACTCCAAGTCACTTTCTTGTTTTATTTCAATGAGAAGATTGACAATCTTCACCCTTTTATTTATCTTACTTAAAACTTATATTACTCCTTGAAAGTGGTTATGTGTATCGACTGCCTAAGCATTAGTACACAATCTACACATTGAGTGTCTCATGAAAGTCATTACAATATAGTCCTAGTGCACTTTGGCATAGCATGAAGTGATAGTATGAAAAACACTTTTCCAGTTGGTACCTGCAAGTTAATGTATGAAACGACAGAGACGAGGAAACCTGAAAAAACCCAAAAGAGAAAAAAAGTTGATCATGATATTAATAAACCATGAAATATCCATACAGAGCACAAGGCGCTTCACTACCTTTGTATTCCATGCCTCATTTGAGTTTTACCGTTACAGGTTTCCCGGTCAAATTATTCAAGAAAGGATTTGGATTAACTGGAACAGTCTTTAAGCACAAAAAACAAAGCAGTTTCCAAATACATCAATTGTCAGTTGTCCAAATTAAAGGCACATACAGCTGAAAGCTGTTAACACAACACCGTGAAATCTTCCAGTAACAAAACTTCCAAAGAAGCCTCTGCCTTTCAGTGTAATCAAAATTCAAACAGAAGGTGATATGCTAGTCAGGACAGTGTGATTTTAAATCACGAGCTTGAAAAAGGTTATCCATCTCAAATATAAAACTATTATTTGGGCAATTTCCCATAAGATCGAGCATTTCGTAAAAAAAATTTAAATATGGTAGTAGAGAAGGGAGCCACATGTCCAAGATGCAATTCCTACATATTTCATTGAGTTCATTTCTACCATATTATACAAACACTGTAAGGAGTACTGAAGAAGCCAACGATTTATTTTTTTTCAAGAAGTGGCAATATGGTTCATTGTTAACAAAAATATACCAACTCAACTCTAACCATTTGTCCAAAAATTAAAGAAATCAGCATACATGACAATCCCGTGTTCACGTCAAAGCAAATGGCCCCAAGTTAAACCAACCAAGATCATGATTTCTTCTTTGTTTTCAATAAAACAATTACAAATCAAAATGGTCAACCTACCAATTCCCTCCCCCGTTACATGAAAAATGAGAGGACAAACCTTCAGAGAACCAACAGGTGTAGTTTCAGGGACTTCAATATAAAATTTTGGCTCTCTAAAAGACTTGATGCTAAAGATGATGCTACAACATTTGGGTAAAACACAAACTTGTAGCAACACTCAAACTTAAACAGAACAAAAAATCAAAGGAATCCTTTTTTTTTTAAACAAAATAAGAAGGTTGCACGCATCAATGCTCACACAATCTTATTTTAATAACAACCAGAGATTCTTTACTCCATTACGATGTTCCAGATCTATAACACTATAAGTAAAATGTAAGTAAACAAAACACTAATTGTGGCAAAGTCACGTGAACTCAAAGTGGCTCAGATAGAGCAAAACTTCCACAAAAATGAATATATTCGTCGTAACATCAAATAAAATTTTTTTTAGTCAATATTTCCTTAGTATAGGAAATTAGTCGTAAAACTATTTTGAGTATGGGTAGAAATGCTGGGAGAAATGATCATCATGATAGAAGAAATATTAGTGAGAGTGACAATTAAAATTTCTTAGAACTAAATTTATTTTATTTTGAAAGATGTCTGTTTTTTTTTTAGCATTTGGTTAACCACAAACATGTTCAATTCCACATTCATCATAAACATGCACTTGAATTATAAAAAAATATGCCAAAGAGAAAACCTTCCCTGAAACTTATATCTCACTTATTGCTTTTGATGTAAAAAACATACGCAACTGTAAAACAAGAAGCATTTGCCTATCAATTCATTTCCGTTGGAGGAATAAATTAAAAGTTTGAAATTTCTAAATATATTTATTTCAACAGATGTTATGCAGTTTTTGAAAATATATGGGACAGCTTCCGTCGCTGTTTCGAAAGCATTCGAAGAATGGAAGTTGCTCAAAGAAAGCATTGCTCAAACATAACGTAATTACCTATCGGTGAAATTTCAAATACTATCGTAGAGAGTAGTAGAAAGCGGACAGATTAAGCATTTAACGAAATTTTATCAGAACTGATTCATAATTCGTTGATGGATTCAAGAATCTATTTATTATCAGGGGTAAGAGTCTATATTCTCCGAAGAAAATGACACATATATGAAATTTTTTTATCAATGTTTAATTGAACTTTGATTATATTATTCACGCAATTATTTGGAACATGTTCAAATTCTGCAAGAAACCTAGATAATATTTAAAATCGAAAAGTGAATTAGTCAAGAGTTGAGCGTAATTGAACATAGGGAGTACATTTGTTTCCTGAAAAAGTTTTGTCAGAATAATGACCTAATATAAAATGTTTGAATCTAACACACTTTGAGGGACCACAATTATCTGTTGATCACTATACAAATTAAAATAAAATCGCCAATGCTTTCCATAAGTTTCAAACTCATTTGAAATCACACAAAGTGCAGAGATACATACAAGCAGATGAACTTCGAAAAATAATTTGAGCGTGTTAGTAATCAAAGTTCCATTGATGAAATCAAATAACTTGGTGAAAGCACGAGGATATACCCAACACACCGTTAACCAAAAAACAAATACAAGAAAATGAATCTTAAAACAATCGAATCTTTGAGAAGGAAGAAGGTAATCCCAATATATCTTGTTAACTTAGAGGTGAATGTTATAATTTGAAAGTTAGAAATCAATCTATCTTCACGTATACATAGCTCATGCTGAACAAAAGCATGAAATCAGTTTTTGTAAAGAAATTTGCATCAAGAGATGTTATGAACCAATCTTGATCAAGAGATTATTATAAAGAACACAAAGTGAATATCAATTTACAAAGCTTCCTGGAATATACAATCCGGAACAATGTATAGTTATATAGCGTAACAATCATATATTAAATTAAGGACATTATCGGTTTGCAATAACAAAGTAACTTAAACTCGAAGAGTGGGAGTTCTGTAGTCAACCATTTCTTTCATTCTGCCAGACAATGAGAAGCATATAAGCATATATGTGAGTACACAAATTACAGAATGCAGAGTTCAAACATAAACAAATCCATAAACCATCGGGTGTGAAGCAAGCAAAACAGAAGTTTATGGTGAAAGTGATGGAAAAAAAGGAAATAAAGAAACCGTGTATGGATTCAATACATCTAGAACATGTCTACTGAAATAGTTGTAATTTCTTTGCGCTATATTGCTCTGCTTTACCCCGCGTTGACAAAGTAGAACGCAAGAGTTTACACAAAAGTGAAAAACTGGCACAGAGACAGAGAGAGAGCGAGAGAGAGAGGTAAAGCAAAGTACAAGATATTAATACTTTGTGAGAGATGGGGGAAGAACAGCCCTTTTTCTGATTTCCAATTTGAAATCTGTACTTGAGGTGGAATAGAAAATTTGAAGCAGATCTATGTTGAAGAGGCAAAAAGAGCTCTTGGAGGAATAGATCAATTCATAGCCCAGTCAACTTCCAGCAGGTATACATTACAAAACTTATATAACTATATTGCTGCCAATATGTCCAGGATATTAACATCTATCCAAACTGAAACAAAGAAAGAAACAGAAGAAAGATATCATATTGGTACTCAAAACATAAGCCTACACTCTATGAGACATATGTCAGACTACACCATCCCAGAAATGGAATATATTGAGTTATTGACCCCATCGAGAATTGTATGCTGACCATAATTTCTTCAGTTTCTGCCAAAAGGAAACTTATGTAACCAACAGCAGCATTACTCGTGTGAACCACAGTATGCTACACAGACAGAGGAATGCTAAAGACCTTCTGGCGACAACTGGCAATTAGAGTAATCAGAATGTTGACATTCCTTATGAGTTGCATAACAAAGGTAGCTAGCTCAACGAAAGCCTTCAGCAAAAAAATGGTTTTTATTTGGATCAAATGCGAATACTCTTCAACTTCAAAAAAATCAGCTTGAATTTAGTCCACAAAAACAACAATTCAAGGTAGTGTTTAAAGTTTCTGTGAAGGATGTTCACATCAAGTCTCAACTAAAAGATTCTGAGGTTCTATGTGGACTCGACTCGGGCACAAATTAATTTATCCCTTATCCGGTACCACATTCTCTAAGAACATTACGCACGAGGGTTTTAAAACCTTTTCGGAAATAGCGGAAGCGTTTAGTCAAACATTCATTTTTAGTAGCGGAAGCATTTATACATTCTAATTAGTAACAAAATACATCACAGTACAAATTCCTTATAATGGTCCGACACTTAATAAAAGAGAAAATACTATAACAGTCCCGTAAGCCAACATTTCCATTTTTCCTAATTTCCCACCGGTTCTGGCTCCGGTACTCCTGTATCTGGAACTCACAATAAATAACAAGGAAAACAGAGGTTAAGTCTTTGAGGACTTAGTGAGGAAATAACAATGGCTTTTATATCTGTAATTATTAAACAGTGCAATTTCTCAATATGATATGTCATGTAACAAGGATCTTGCAGTCAAGTAATTGTCAATAATGAACAGTGATGATTTAGGATTTCAGAGTGAAGAGGTGGCTCCCACCGGACAGTTCGGTGTAGCACTTTTCCCCCACATATTCAGATAGGATCTGTACATTCAGTCATTTACGAGCCAAGTGAACCATTCTCCGGACCGTAAAACGGTGCGCGTTGTTCAGATGACCCATATACCCGGACTGTCATCCGTTGTTCATTGGACTCACTTTCCGGGCCGAAGCCGCGTTGTCCAGTGGATAAATATCCGTGGCTCCATTCATTCAGTCATTCAGTCAAAGGACTCGTTCAATCAAAGGAATCGATTAGTAATCGATGACGTTCAAGATAATTAAACATGCAGATCAATATGACCAATGGAACGATGAAATGTACAATATGATGACAATATATAAAAGGTGAGATAAGTAATAGCAAGTTACTGTAAATTCCAAGCCAAATGCCAAAAGGGCTATATAACAAGAAATCGGTAGTACACCTCACCTTACTACTTGATATCTTACTGGATTGACTTGATTTTGAACCCAGTTGCCAATTAATTCCTATCAACATAATATAAGTAATTTATGGTGATTAGCAACCAAGATATGTTGTTGAATCTTCTGCAAATCATTTTTTGTACAAAACTTGTCCGGGCAATTTTAATCAAACATTTGAAAATTCATTAAAAATCAAGTTTAAGTCGAAACTTCACGAAACTTTCCAGAAAAGCCTTAAATCAGTCCAGCAACGTTCGCCGACCGGAATTTTGAGAAAGTCGTCGGCGCGAGCGTTACACGCGCCTCCGTGCCGGCACGTGTCTGTGCTCCGGCCGCCACGCGCGGCTGAAATTTTTACAGCAGGTTTTTCTCGTTCCGATCTACAACTTTCGTTTAGAAACCATTTTGAAATTCCCAACCGATTTTGCCCAGAATTCTATTTTTCGAAATGATTAACGAGGTGTTTTGGTCGCCGGAAATCAGTTCGTACGGCGGCCGTTTGGGGCATCGGTCGACATACCCATAAGATTTAACACATTTTGAACAACGTTCATTAGACTCCAAGTTTAAAATCGTTTGATAAAGGCACGAAATCGTAGCTTGAAACCAATACCTTGAAATGGGTTTTCTGGCTTTGTATAGCTCACAGTTCTTCGCGATTTTGATTTTCTGGACAAATTTGGATACTGATTTTTGAACACCTCCTATACGAAATGTTTTCTGGGTGTATAATGAATGTTGTGTGAAATTTTCGGATTTTTTGGAGGAGATTTGGTATTTTTCCTCGTAATTTTCTTATTTCCACTCTATTTTCTACACTCTCTCTCTCAAACTTGCTCTTGAATTTGTGAGTTCAATCTGATGAAATGGGGGGGTATTTATAGAGGTTTTGCATGGATTGGGGCTTTAAGGAGTTGGCATGTGTTGGGGCAATTGTATTGACAAGTGTCAATACCTAATATGAATTAAATCTTTTTTTTAGCTAATATTATGAAATATTTAAACATAAATTCATAAATTATTATTATTATTATTGTTATTATTATTATTATTGTTATTATTTATTGTTTCTATGATTTAAATATATATTTGAATTTAGTGTGATAAATGGTATTTTGATGCCTAATGAATTTTGTTTCAATATTTTACCATTACTATGGATTTATTTTTTGATAGCTTCAACTTAATTTGTCTAATTTTGTAATTGAGATTGTTGGGGTGTTACATTCTATCAAGGAGATCAAGCAAAGTCAAAGAGGTGAGTAAACATAGAGCTCATCCTCCGTCCAAGCATGTGGCTACCTAATGTGCTAAATGGCCCACATGTGATTACAACCTAGCGTATCCGCATAGAGCACGTCGAAAAGAAAATTCTAATATGTCTAAAAGCTTGATTCATGGCACATGTAAATGTGGTATCAGCATTTAAATAAAGCTTATGCTTATGTCGAAAAGAAAAATCTAATATGTCTAAAAGCTTAATTCATGGCACATGTAAATATAGCATCAGCATTTAAACAAAGCATATGCTTATGAATCTATTTATTAAGGCCTACCATCGTAGGCTTTATTTTGGTCTTGGTCAAACACGTGGGATTTATCAGCCATGGAAATTACAGTTGCAACAGTTTAGAAGGCAAAAATACCATCAAGCTTAGGCAAAGAAAGTGTGAACTTGGTCGTGATCCAACCGCTTTATAATCATCATATAGTCCGAGCTTTTTCATATAAGGATCTCAAAGCCCTACCAATCTACACTAACAGCAACATCTTTTAAGCAACCAACACTCCAATCAGCTGAACCAGCCAGGCTCAATGTGGCTCTCGTGACACAGCAATTACCGAGGTAAATTTGCACCGCCTGAGTAAATCAAACACGGAGACCTTTCCGCTAAAACACAATATATACCTTGCTTGACCTGGTAACCCGACCAATCACCGGATATCTATGTTAATGCATGCTGCTAGTCATCAAAATTATGAGGTCCATCCTAATTCCTAACCTCCCTGTATTCAATTCCCAAACGTTCTCTTACACCATCCATCGTTATTTTGCAGTCATCCCCGCAGGTATAATGAGGCAAAACCACAAAACTGAAGATTTCACAAAATCTAGTATATGGAAGGATGGAAAACTTCCAATTTAGCGAGACACATCAATGCGAAACGATCTCAAAACAAGAACTATAAATTATACCAAAAGGTAATAATATAAGGCGGAATCGTACCCATCCAAATGAGTGGACCATAGGAATGCGGGGGTAGTTAGTTGGAAAGCTATACCAAAGGGAAGTTGAGCGGCTACAACAAGAGCCCGGCGTTTGTAACCCTCACAGTTAATACAGAGATGCATATATACAGGGTTAATTGAAAAATCAGGTGATATACAGCGTTAATTGAAAAATCAGGTGAAATGGTAAATAAGCACTTCATTGAAGAGGAAAAAAACTGTGAAATCGTAATCATCCCACAAGCATAGCGTGAAGAAAATATCAAAATAAAGCAAATAAACAAAACTCAAACAAACCTTCGAATAGCAAGGGAAGAAGATAAATCCACCTTGTCTGCCTAGGAAAGAAATCTACATGTACAAGAACAAAAGCAGGAGAAAATCGACGAGCAATTGATGAAGGAGTAAGCGGTAGAGAAGCCGTTTTTCATAGACAGAGGGGAAAAAATTCAGTAGGAAAGCAAACGAATATCGATAATACGTCGCAGGAATGCAAACAAGAAAATATCTAATGATCCATATGTTTATGAATCAATGGTTCTAATCACGGTGATTTAATCCATCGGAAGTAACTAAATGGGATTGGTTAATTTGTGCGTCAGCACCTGAAGAAACTCAGAGGGGAAATAGGTAGGGAGATTCTATTGGAAGATTTGAGCGGCCAAATCAAACAGAGAAGAGATTGAAGAAATCGAAAGAGGAAATCGAAATTGAATTGTGATTTATAGGAAAATTCTAGACTTTCAGTATTTTCCATTCATACAACAATATAGCCTGTGTTCCTGCTCCTTCGAATATTATCATAACCATTACTAATCATCATTTCATTCTACAAAACCATGCTAGAATCCATATTCATCAGGTGTAAGAATCGACAGCCAAAAGATGTCACAAAACTTACATCAACTTGAAGCTAGCAGCTCGTGGAGGACGATTCCACCGCTGATTTGTTAATTTAACCACGTATTGAGACTTGTAGTTGAAGAAAATCAAAGAAATTATTCTTTCCCTTCCTCTGTCGATTTCAGTGTGTGTAAAGTGTATAAACCAAGGTTTCGTTTTATATGCATTATAAAGTAAAAGAGAAGAAGTGAATCCATGGTGCAAATGTCACAGAACAAGTAACAAAAATTACCTCACGTTCCATATTTATACACGAGTGGTTCAACCCGCGGTGGCTTGTCTCTCGGGAGACACTAAATGCTATTGTAGCATTTGTGCGGCAGAAGAAACCCTGAAATCAACAATGCATCGAAGCCTTCAGCATCCATCCAGCGTTACATAAATAATTTCTTGATATTTTCTACTCTCCTCCAGCTTTCATGAAATGGAGTTCAAGAAAACGAAGCCCACTACAAAATTCATCGTTCTACAGGCGCTCCCGTCCATAAATCCAGCAATGTTGGTGGCCCAATTGTCCCCTCACGGAGGAGTATTTTGTGGCTCAAATGGCGGTGAAAGAAGAAATGACAGCAAATGCATTTGCTATTTCAAAAAACTGAACAAAATCAGGGAAAAATGCCCAAAATCTGCGCTGAGCAACTCTGAATCGTAAAACTTCCACAGCCAAACGGAGCTGATAGTAAAGCCTTCTTAGAATTGAAGACGAAGGAAAAAAATCGGGGATTTGATTGTGGAAACGACATGAATAAAAAATTGAAGAGTTCATGTGACTGAGCAACTTGGATTGGGAGAGAATTGGTTGAATTAAGAATTGGTTGAATTAAGAATTGGTCGGTGAATTTATGGAAAAGAAAATCCAATGGCATTTACGTAATTAAATAGCAAAAAACAATTGCAATCGCCTACCAGAAATAGCGCTCTTATATATTGTTAACTAGTTAATGCCCGTCGCACAGTGCGCGACGAATAAATTTCGGAGAAAATATATAGATATATTAAACAAATGCAGTCATATAAGTTAATTATAAGATTTTGATTCATTAAATAGTAAAATACATATTTATTTGATTGATTAAAATTTATCAATTAAGTATATTGTCCAAGCACTCTGTTTGAACATAAGACCCGAACCTTGAATTAATATTTGATATAATGGATATCCGTTACAATTATTCAAATGGCATAAAGTATGTATCTGGAATTTGGCAGAAGCTGTACAAAGACGGTATGATATGCCCAAGTTTATGTGAACAACATACTAATAACATAAAATTTATTATATCATATAATAAACATATTACCATTATATGAAGCAAAGAAAATGGTTTGAATACTCAGATGTAAAATATTTATAGAATCTAAAAAGAAAAATGGCAAATATGATTGAATTATATGTAGAATTTCTTTATAGTTTAGAAGAACAAATATATAAGACTTACACAAGTGCATATGACAAGCAAGGTTTGTTAGCTTAGCAATGTTGGCTATTGTTGTGAGAATCAGGAAATAGTTGGGAAAGACGGGAGTCAATAACTCAACTCCAATTCTCAAACTCGTTCGATCAGGCGGCTCTGCCGTTGCTTTGTGCCTCATACGCGCTACATAAGCATATAATTTTGAATATTTAATGATGTTTTAGAAAAAAATTGGGCAGAGTCTCAACGTAACTTGGGTTATCCAAAAAAAATAACATAGCAATATATATTCTCAATCAATAAACACCAAACTCCATAAATAACTAATAAATATAATTCACCACATAACATAAACATCTATCTACTACTTCAAAGCAAAAAGGGATACAATTATAAGTAATATTGTACCAAAAAGATTATATACATTACCTACTTGTTTCTTCCATTCACAATCCATATATTCAAAAAAAAGATCCACAATACCTGCAGGAGACAAATGTTAATGAATTAATTACAAAGGGAAGAACAAATGATAGTGATGGTAATCACCATAACTTTCTTATGTTATTGAGTTTAATATTATCTGTAACAGAAACTTCTGTCGTTGGCTCAGTTTTAAAGGAAGTGGGCAATAATTACATTTTTGAAGTTTAAGAATGTAGATACCGTTATGCATTTTAAAAATTAAGGCAAAAAACAATAATTCAACATATTACTTGTGAAAGCTAAAGTATAAAAGTAAATCTAAAAGTAAATCACCAGCGAATAAATATCTCTGCTTTTCATAAATATAAAGAATAATATATTCACCCAACTAATCAGCGATAATAACTTCATTATCTTATCACATAAAATTTGTTTTAAGGCTAAGCAAGACTATATCAGGGGAAGTAGTCACTTGCATAAATTGATAATCTACATGAAAAAGCCCAAATGCAAAACTTAACTTAAAGCAGAGAATTAGGGAAGTAGAGAACAAAAGAAGCTACAGTAGTATTCATACCAAGCAATATTAGCTACCTCATGTCAAGTTATTTCAGCAGAACGGAGGTGGACCAAAGGGTAAGGCAAGCAATGCTGTTTCTACACAATCAGACACTGTCCAACTCAAAAAAGAAACTAAAATACTTACAATTTCGGTATTTGATAAATCAATCCATCAAAATAAATAAAAAAGAATTGGGCACCAGGAACATCTTTAACAATGTTATTGAATTTCCCTCCAAATTATTTTCATAAATAACATCAATATTGCACATAGAATCAAAAGATGATCAACATTACAGTAATACACAAAAATTGCAAGAATGAACTAAACGAAATAAAACTGATACCCAGATTAATGAATTCCCAGAAAATCAATTGTAAGCAAAAAAAAGAAACAAAATGTTACAATTTGAAGCGGAAAAGTTCTTGACACGTTTTCTGATCTCGGAACCAAAACAAACCGACCCAATGCAGTGTGCTCCCAATAAGAGGTCGAATTTACTTTCCCATTTCAAAAGAGGAAAAATCACCCTGAAAAAATAGGAACTGAACACGAACACACCTTTGGACAGGAAGCAGAAAAGCTCAACCCATCTTATGTAGATAGAAAGCAAATTTACATATACAGAGGGAGAAGCATGGGAAAAGCGACAACCATTTGCTAGAGGGCTGTGCTAAAGAGAAGCAAATCTGAATGTACGCCAAAAAGAGAATAAGGGAGAAAGCGAAGGACAAGGAGTGAAGGTTAACGGGAAAAATGAAGAGTAAAAGAGGAGAAGTGAATTCATGGTGCAAATGTCACATAACAAGTAAAAAGAAATTACCTCACGTTCCATACGTGTACACATGAACTGTTCAACATGCGGTGACTTCTTTTCTCGGATGACATTAAATGCTATTGGAGCATTTGTGCGGCAGAAGAAACCCGAACAAATACCATGAAGTAATATCGGAAGGACTAAAATGAATGAAACAAGGAATAAAAATTCCTAGCCAAAACACAAAGTACAAATGGAAGAACAAATGATAGTGATGGTAATCACCAGAACTCTCATATGCTTGAGTTTGATATTATCTATAACAGGAATTTCGATTGTTGGCCCATTTTTAAAGGAAGTGGACAATAATAGCTTATTTTCTAAGTTTAAGAACGTAGACACCATTATGCATTTTAGAACTTAAGGAAAAAAAACAATAATTCATCACATTACATGTGAAAGATAAGGAGAACAAAAACATCAAAGAGAGTGCTAAAATCTTAGCCCCAAATTGCATGTACACAGTAGGATAAAATAACTCCATTAACTATTGGCAGTCAAAATACAAATTGGAACAGAAGATGGATGATCTAGACTCTAGAAGACATACCTAGTTAAATTTTATATGATCAGACATATAAAACACACTAAACTACCATCCAAATACATGACATACATTGAATGTAAGAATCCATTCTCTTTAAATTTTACTTTAGATATTATAAATGGTCCTAGGCACGGCTCAAATAGGTTATAGGAAACTAAAAGAGGTTTGAATGTGCCTCATTTATTATAGAACACAAGAACCTATCTTGCATCAGATTTCATTCAACTTGAAAATGTAATTACTATAGTAAGTCACAAACAACAGAAATAGTTCCTTGCTGCATAGAAGTACAGAAACATGTACTTTGATGCATCGGTACCACCATATTAACCAATGCCCATATATTTGCACATAGTCGCCAATATTGCTGGCCATATGATGAAGATAGAATCCAAATAACCGAAAAGCTCCCAACAATTACCTGCTTATGTTAACCAGAGTAAGTTCATCATTAAACAATTTGACAAATGCTAAAATTTCCTCATCGGAGACACCAGCCCCCTCCTGACCTGCTCAAGAATTAAGAAAACAATGCCAAAACGTGAGGATGCATAGCTGAAAAATTAGCTAAAAGAAAACTTCTCAAATCCTTTGTTTTTCATTTTCTGGAAAACCCAGGTAAGAATATGTTAGAAGATAACCCGAGTATTAAGTTTCTAACCTTGTTCATAAAATTCATCAAGATCTTCAGCAGTTTTCTTTATTTCTCCACCTCGTGAGTTTTGAACTTCCTTTGCCATTTGTTTCACTGTCTTGAAGAAACTTTGCACGTTCTATCCTTGCATTCAGCGTCTTCTTCAGGGATTCCTATTTTAAAGCATTTTATCCAAGATTAAATGAAATGTGTCATCTGCTGTGGAGGCTTGCGTGCTGCTATGTTGGGATATTTTCTTTAAAATGCAAGTTCTGTTCTTTCTAATTTGATTGGTTAACTATTTATAGTTTGAACATGTATATTTTCAACGTTTTACTCTCAGAAGCATTGAAAAACAACGTGACAGTGAATTTGTGCATCATTGCGGCATTTAAAAAAACAGTAACAAAACTTCCTCATCGAACACATTAACAAGCAATCACAGAGTGAGCAGAGAATCACATACATGTTGGAGGAGGGAAGAGAATCAAGATAGGCTTGAAAATAAGGGAAATTTTTTGCAAAAGTTACCAAAATCAGGAACATTCAAAGCTTCAATTGGAAGAACTTCCATAAAACAAAATATAACTCAGAAATACAGTAAATAAAAAGTCACCAGTGGTAACAATCAAACTTTTTTGCTCTCTTGCGATCAAGGAAGGCACTCTCCGCTAGCTGTAAGCAGTGGTAGCGATGGTAGAGGATGGAGTTTTCGGTAGCGATCAATGAAGGCGATCTCCTTACCCTTCCACAAAATCGGAAAATACCCGAACTTCGTGACGTCGAGCAACAAAATCCCGTCGTTTGAAGCAGTGGTAGCGATGGTAGAGGATGGGGTTTTCGGTCGCAAGAAATGAAGAACGAAGTGTGGGAGAAAGAGGAGAACGATACAGTTTTATTTAAATTCAGTGGCATTTTCGTAATTAAATACCAAAGATCAATTGAAATCACCGACCAACTTTAGCGCGCTTATATAATGTTACTAGGTAAGGCCCGTCGTGCACTGCGCGACGGGTAACTCTCGGCTAAAATAAGTACATATATTATACGACTGCAATCTTAAAAGTTAATTATATGATTTTGATTTATGAACAATAACTAAAAAAACAAATGATGAAAGTAATTTTGTATATATGGAAAATTCTCTGCAATGTAGAAGAAAATATATGTAAGACTTAAAAGCAAGCAATGTGTATTTGCATAGAAGACGTGCAGCCAGTTATCTCTGCTGATGATTTGTGTCTGTCCTATGTGCTATATAAGCATATCATTCTGATTATGTCGTGGTTTTTACAAAAAATTGGGCAGAGCCTCCTCTTAAATAGGAATATCCGGAAAAAAAACTATAAACATCACAATATATATCCTTAATCCATAAAAACCAAGCCATAAGTAATTAATCACTATAATTAAACAGATAATACGAACATCTATTTATTACTCCATAGCAAAAAGGGATACAATTATAAGTAATACCTAATCAAAAATATTACATATATTACTTACTTGTTTCTAAGATGTTTTTATCAAAGAACATTCTAAGATGTTTTTATCAAAACAATTAACACTTGCATGCTCAACATGGCCTGAACTGTAAACTTGTGCAATGAAATCCCAACAGCTCCACAATTGGAATCCTGATGACTATGACCCGTGCATGTGGCCCGTCGTTCATTATCTCGATGGGAAAGTGTTTACTCTGTGAATGATTAATGTGCTCTAAACTTTCATGATAATGTAGTGCGTGTCTTAGGGAATTTAGTCACATTATGATGAAAATTTTGATTGATGTTCTTGTATGTTCTTTAATTCATTAAGATTAATCATTGCGTAGAGATTTCAATGGGCATGACTTGGAGGGCGTATTGGTACCAGAACTTGGAAGTCTATTCATTTAAGATTTCTGTGAGTATTGACTTTGTTTCTATACTGTCATTCGAAGCTTTGAGCTCATATTTGCATATATGTACTATGGTGTCTTCATTTGAGCTTTGTTGCATTTACAAACAAAATTACCTGTTAGCGGTTGTAATTACCATGTTACTATGATTTTAATAGATCTATATATTGTACATTACATTTCTATAAAAAAAAATTGCTTTCAAACTTTGTGGATATCCTTGGTTAATGTCTTCCAACTGTGTTACAAGTGGCCTATCCAAGAACCGTCTTTCTGGCACAATCCCTCATCAGTTTGGAAAGCTTATGAATCTCGAAATTTTGGACTTGAGGCCGAATAACTTGACTGGAACCATTCCTGCAGAATCAGGAGGGATGCGTTTACTAAGAAGCTTGTAACTTGTAAGTATATTCTTTGATTTCCATTTATGTTTATAACTTCCTCGTATAATAATCATCTCAAGTTTTGGACAAACTTCAATTCATTGTTCTAGGTTGCTATGTGATAATAAATTTGAAGGAAGCATTCCTGTGGAGATTGGGAAGCTTAGTTTGCTTACTGATATACAATGTGATGTTCTCTTGCTCCCTAGAAAAAGTCGACAGCCATTCAAGTCAACATGCTGCATGAAACACGCGAACATCTACTAAGCTAAAAAACTCTATACTACTGATCAATAACTACCATGTACAATCTTATGCATTAATACTGTGTATGATCTTGATACATTACAATAAAATCACTGTCTTGGATCAAAACAAAAATCCTCTTTATTTGCAGACACATTAGAGCAAGCATGGAATTCCAGTAATTCAAACAGAAGTTTCACTCATCTCAGAGAAGATAATCTGATTGCCACTTGGTCATTGAACTTTTTCAATCGGCATTCTGATAATTTTATCTTAGGTTGCTTAGATTACATATTAGATGTTCTCTCTGAAGAAGAAGTTTGCATAAAATAACTTTGTAGAAATATATCAATTGAGATATCAGAACGAACCATATCTAATAATGAGAAAAGACAAAAACTTCAGCAGTGACATTACTGGTTTAACATGAAATGGCAATTAAAACTATTTCCTTGAACATTGCAAAAGCCCAAAGCTATAGCCCAAGATCTTACACATATGCTCCGCCTCGAGCATCCTA
The DNA here is from genome assembly GCA_907163345.1 of Haberlea rhodopensis. Classification (NCBI taxonomy): domain Eukaryota; kingdom Viridiplantae; phylum Streptophyta; class Magnoliopsida; order Lamiales; family Gesneriaceae; genus Haberlea; species Haberlea rhodopensis. The sequence goes on from CAJQUN010000007.1 coordinate 7,962,140, forward strand.
TAAAGTAGCGGTTCTTGGAGCTGCCGGTGGAATAGGCCAGCCTCTATCCCTTTTGATTAAAACGTCGCCTCTGTTTCTGAATTGAATCTTTACGATGTGGCCAATGTCAAGGGGGTTTCTGCAGATCTCAGTCACTGCAATACACCCTCTTTGGTCTCGGCTTTTACAGGACCATCCGAGTTGGCCAACTGTTTGAAGGGCGCAAACACATCCAAATGCAAAAGGCCTTGATACTTATAATACATGAATGGCAAGTGACGTCAAGACATTGAGGCAGAGGAGGGAGATTGGAGAGATGATCCTGGCAAAGATGAAAAAAGAATCATAAATACATGTAATCAAAATGGCAAATGTAATAGCAGGAAAAATGTACTCTCATATAATCTAAGAATATTTCATAAGATTCATATACACAGAGGATATCATAATAATATAACTTTACTACATGATAACACGTAACTAAATCCAGAAGTCAATATACCGATGACTTGTAGCTAATCTGGTCGCAATTGGACTCGGAGGTCTCATGATCGAGTCACCATCCCCCGCACTCCCGATAGTTGTAATAGTTGCTCAAAAAAAATCCAGAAGTCAATATAGCATAGATTACATCTATAAAACACCACAGATTAATTCATTAACATGTTCAATCATTAGAATATAACCCCATCACCATATCATACACATAGTTGTATAAAATAGGTTGCTGAACAATCTTTAAAGAGATGCACTCTATTATTATAATAAAAAACTATTGTACACATCCATATAATATTTACCTAATACTGTAGTTTTATTAGATGCATAACTTAATTGTTCCCCTTAATATAAGCACGAACAAAATTTGGTACATACCATTTTGCATTGAAGTATGACCGCAAAAAACTTGAACTAAATATGATTACAGAAAATGTAAACTGTTTAATAGGTGATTCAGAATCAAAACTTGCCAACGAGTTGAAATTCAAATTATCAGCTAAAGGGTCGATTGGCACTGAGTCTGCGCGTGATAACTCCAACTTGCACGGCATATTCAGATTATTTTGACCCCATGGCTAACAAGAATACAATCAGGTTACACGCAAAGCATCGTCGTTTAGCATTACAGGAATCAATAACTACATACTTCAACTAAGAAAAGCGTATGTATTCCTGTTGATAAAGGAGAATTATAAGCATTTTCTAAAGCGAGAGTTAACAAATGAAACAATCTCGAGGTGCAAATAATAGAACCAAAACAATACCAGGAACACCAAACACGAAAAGAAAAGAACTCCTAGCTTCTTCATGATCCATGATGCGCACAGCAGATGTGGTCAGCACAATATAGCCGAACTGCAAAGTGCATGAAAAGAAACCACATTTATATTATGAAAAAATGTCAAATGTTAGGAAATCTTAGCTCTACCACCTTTGGTCAAGGGCCCTAAAGAAGGCCAGGAATGACCACTTAGATACAATTCAAAATTCCAATAAAAAAATTTTTATTTTTATATTCTTCACCTTTGTGTATAGCTTGTGCAACACATATATATCAAGCACCAATTTGGTAATTATAAATCTTCTGGATCTCAACAGGTAAAACCTCCAATTCAACATATTGTACGGAAAAAGGAGAGAAAGAGACACAAATCAACACAAGGACAAATGGACAGCTTCTTATTTATATCTCTCGTCAAAAGGTGCTACTGGATAATGCCTGCCTTGCAGACCCCATACTAACCCAAGTGAATATAAAAAATATCTGAATTTGTTCGTGAAGTTAGTCCTAATGGGTTGAAGACCATATCAATCAGCCACTGCCCCTTTAGATTCTGTCCAATATTCAGTATCAATAAATTAAACCAATCACAGCGAATTTACAGGTCACACTTTAGCCATAAAGATCGGGTACACATATTCCAGAACCACCAAAACCAAAGCAAGCCACATTGGATAGAAATAGCTGAATTCCAGCCGCATAGTCGAACACAAGGATAAACTCAATACTTGCAACTAATAAGTCAAATAGATTAGCATAATATGAGAATCAACTGGTTATTAATTCCCAAGAATTAGACAAAAAAAAAAAACATTTTCAAGCATTACCTGTCTGGAAGGAAGCAATCTTGCAGTCCATCCCTCAATTTCCTTGACACCAATGTCAAAGCGAGAGCTGATTACACCACACTTATTCAACCTTCCATTGAGCTCAACCACAATTTTACCAGAACGATGATCATCTACATATTCAAACTCCCCAATGTATCCCGTGCAGACAATTAAAAGGATAATGGCATGAAGATATAACTCGAAAGATCAAATCATCATAGAGAACATGAGCAATACAATATCCAGCATACCATGCTTCTGCATCACCAACAGAAACTTGATAATAACTTTGGAGGATGGCCTTATCATTACTTGGCGCTTCCCACGCTTCTCCGCGTTGTACATGCTCTTAAGGGCATCATTCAGCATTGAATCTCCAAATGTCGCACCAAGTTCATTGGCGACTTGTTGTAGGGCCTCCGCTATTCAGAAAATAATTGAAAAAGTGTAAGATAAGTTGAGAACGCAAGTAGTCAAATCTTGAGAGCTTGCAAAATAACTTTGTACATGATGTAAAAGTAGCGAAAATATGTACTATGTGAAACAGAAAAATCAACTTTTTCCTTATAAATGAAATAAAAGTAAGACCAAGATTTAATCCTATCAATTTAAAGCTTAAGAGTTCCCGATCAAGTTAACAAAATCATATCCTAGAATACAGCATTTTATCTTGAGCCGCTTTGCTGAATATCATCCAACTGCCGTAATTAAACATGTTTTTCTCAGCCATGATTACCCCAAATCTCTTTGGTTTAAGATTGGCACAGTTACAACTGGTTGGACATGTAGTATGTCTTCCCCCGTGGCTGTTTCATTCAAGATGGGCTCTGCTTCCCCTTTACTCCCAGAAAGATCTGTACGCCAGAGAGTAGGCTTCACTTGTAGCTTTTCAGTAAGCGGTATTGAATTCATAAGACGGCAAGATCTTCTGACAACCACACCCGTAACCTGTGCTTTGCTATTCTTTAGTGATAAGCCATTGTAATTTGAATGCACTTTATTACCACTATTCACAGCATCTTTAGTGTTTGCACTGCCAGAACGAGAATGCTTTTCCAAAATTGCAATTGTTGTACTTGAACAATCATTGAAGGTTTTGTCCTATCAAAGAAAAAAAGACAAAGTGTTACTCAAATTCTAGGTGATACTATAGTACCATTTCTTCCTCATTATTCATCATCTGAGAGAGTGTTGTCACTCATAGAAAGTCTAGCGAACACAGTGAGCAACAGACATTCCTTTTCTGATCTCAACTCACATGGGAAGAATGCTAAACATACAACAAAAGACATCGATAACAATGTTATAAGCCAAGATCCAAAGAAAAGTAACATAATACATTATAAGAAAACCAAAAAATAATTTAAATTCCTATAACTGCGGGGTGTATGTTAGTACTGGAAGTCCAAAAAAAAAGTCACATTTTAACTTAGGGAAACATCTATAAGTACAAATTGAAACACCATAGAGATATCCCATTTCCCATGACAATTGCCTATCTTTCACACACAGTCCTGCCTCTACTTGATGCAAAATTCAGTACTAGTATGGCCAGCCTTTATCTTGCTACGATATAAATGACTTCAGCGTATCATTCTAATTTTGGAGTCCGAGGAAACCAAATTGTAGCAAAATTTATGCAACCAAAATTCTCTAAACATAGTGATTTTACAAATGTAAGTTTACATTATATACCCAAATCACCATAACTCAAGTCCATCCATCTAAAGTATCGTGTTCAAGAATCTAGTCCTCCTTTCGTTCCGAAACATCAGATTTATGAAACATGAATATTGTTTTTCGGTCTCCATTAACATAAATTTCGAGATAACGACACAGAAAATTTTACAAATAAATAACGTTCAGAAAACAGGGGTGGGGAAAGACTCCAACCTTCCCACTGTATTTTCCAACATACGCACTGACTACTGGCATGCCTGCAAACATAGTATCTACACACACGCACCAGAAAGAAAAATGTTAGGAACCAAAAACCTCACACACAAGAAGCTGAAACCTAGAACAATGTATGATATAATTTTCTGGAATTAACTGAAAACACAATTATCTTCCTGAGATTCTGATAGTATTGATAACTGGAAAATGAAATGAATTACAATAAAAGGAAATACAAGACTCAACCCACACACACTCAGGGAAAGAAGATCATCTTCCCTGCCCAAGCTTCACGCTTGCCACTCTCTCAAAATTACTAAATTCCAGTCTCCCCTCTCTCCTCCTCCCCTCTTCCCTTTTGTTCTGTTTTACTCCTAACAGACTCAACCCCCACTCTCCCACGTTTTTCCCGCCCATCTGATTGCTTGGTGGATCGCAGGCCCCTTTCTCTTTGGGCTCCTATCATTGACCCATTTATAACATGCAGTGGGCTTATGATATTCTTCCCCTAACAAAAAACTCATCCAATTTTTTTCTACCTCTTTAATAGTTGTTTCAGCTTTCCTTTTCCGACCCATTCTTCGTCTCTCAAAATCTTTCTGCTTTCAAGGGATAAACAGACAGAGGGTAGAAGTTCGAACTTAAAATACTCAGATACTATCAAGTACCAATGTACCATTGAATCTTGACCGTTCATGTCAAAATTTAGAATCCGGTTGCAAATGATTTGACTCCTCCACATTTTGGATAAAGATTTTCTTGTTGTGTTATTTTCTTTGTCTCTTTCCGAATATTATCACAATATATTATACTTTGATTAACTTTTTATTTTAAATATATATATATATATATATATATTTATATATATATATATAAAGAAAACTTAAGTGGATAACATGGAAAATAAATATAAAATTTTAAGCGAAATGCCTTAAAAATTTTAAGCAAAGTGCCTTAAAAATTTCTGCAAAAATACATCAAATATTTTTAATAAAACATTCAATCCATCAGTTTTTTTTCAAATAATAAATTCGTAGATTCATATTTGCTCATCCATACTACTATCTCATGCTCAGAGTCACCGATGGAAGCCTCCTCTATGTGGACCAATACTTGAGTGGGCCTATATGAATATTGGTATTGGAACCGAGGATACGGATATATTATATGGCCCATAATGAAACCACTACTTCAATCATCCTTGGCATACTTCCTATACTAATACTTAAAAAAAGAAGAAGAGGGAATACCAAATACAAAGCTAGCTTACTAAGGAATTTGTCATTGATTGCACAAGTTAGCTAGCAAACCCCAAAATCGCTATACTTTTCCACCTTAAATTCTGGGAGTGTTGGAATACAACAAAAGAAATCACTTACCTCGTCCTACGGCACCATGTCTGCCAAGCCAACCCAGGCCACCACGAGTTCCGACAATGCACAGCTGGCTAAATCCTTGCGGCTAGTCCAGATTGAAGTAGTTGAGGTTTGAATTAGCATCAGTATCATGTGCTTAAATCAAGGGCAGAAAATAAACAACATTTGGATATGATAATGGCATCATGGCAGAAATGAAGAATCAATTTGACAAAACAACACGCCCCCCCCCCCCCCCCCCCCCCCCCGCCCCCCCCAAATCCACTTCCTCCTCTGACTCCACCATTGACACTAGCCTCACCACCCAAGACTCCATCTTACAGCAAATCAAGCATACCCTCGCCCAAACTCAACAGAAAATGAAAGACCAAGCAGATAAACATAGACGGGAAAAGACCTTTGAACCCAGAGATCTTCTTTTGCTATTCACGTGTCCACCCAGTATTCCATGTCTCACTACTCTGGCCGTTTAAAAGGACCACCTTCGACGCTGGCGAAAAGAACTACGTGGAAAAATGGAGAGCACATCGAGAAAACAAATTAAACAAATACGAATATATCTACAAATATTCCAAATAATTGAAGCTATAGAGATCAGACTGCTAGACAAAATTAAGCCTATGCATGTCTTCAAATAAATTGACCATATAGAAATCAAAATATAAAAACCAAAATAACAATATATATATATATATATATATATATATATATATATATATATATATATAAAAGTTGTCAGGATATGCATACAATCAATTCAAATTTTAAAAAAAAATTATAATTAAACCACGTTATTAATCAAATGAAATACAAATATGAAGCCACAATAATCCAGTTTAGGACATTACCTTCCATGTATCAATATGTTGTGAATAAGAAATTTGCACATTTCATCAAATAGGTTGGGAGAACTTTCCTGAGTAAGATGAAACACAAAATTGGATGATTAAAATATAAATTATGTAATAATATGCTCAATGTATATCTCAGTCAAAAAGCGGACGAATAATTACTAATTTATACATAAAATAAAAAAAACAACATTATCTAATTAATTTCAAGAAAACTAAACAGTACTGATATAGATTGAACATGCAAAATTTCAATAATCATAGGAGAAGAGGATTACGTGATAGTTTCTTCAAAGTTTTCACATTTTTGGACTGTCAACCCTTCAATTTGGTTTGGTTTGGGTGTATCCCCAAATGAGAATCACAAAGCCGCTGGAAGTGAAAATGAGAGTCATAAAACCACTTTGTGCTTTCTAATTTTTACTCTTCAAAGATTTACACCTGCAATTGCAAGAGTTAGATAGACAAAAGTAGAAAAAGGTTTTAGATTTCAAACCAAAAAGTCGTTCATGTAATAGAAAGTGGGGTGAACGGTTTGGGTGGTGGGGGTAAACATGACCACGGTTATTCCGTGATTGTAACCGGGTCAATAGGCCGGTTACTCGTTGACCCGGTTCGATCCGAACCTTAACTAGCCCGTTATTGTACGGGCTGGTTACGGTTCAAGGGCCGAAAACCCGTGGAACTGCCGGTTCTAACCGGCGATTTTGAAGATTCGAACATTTGACATTTATCATGTATATAGAGCTTCTTACCACTAAGCTATTGCTTTTATTGTTTTATTTTAGGTAATATAATTATATATACTAAAAGACAATATATATTATATGCGCAATATAATCATAACTATTTTAAATTGACAAATAAAAATTATCTAAAAAACATTTTATGCTCTTAAATAAATATTGTATAATCGAAACAAATCTATAACAAAGTCAATATAACAAAACAAATTGGATTTATATTTTATGATTAATCAATGAAATCATCATAAAAATATATGTACTGATATTTGTTTCTTATTTAAATTGATAGTCACAAATATCATTTGTAATTAGATCAAAATTGATAGGTTTCATACCAATTTCATTTGTAACTAGTACCATAATTGTAAATGTTTCATACAAATATCATTTGTAATTAGACCAAAGTTATATAGGTTTCATATCAATTTCATATGTAATTGTACCTTAATTGTAAATATTACATACCAATATCATTTGTAATTAGACAAAACTTGTATATGTTTCATACCAATTTCATATGTAATTAATACAATAATTGTAAATGTTCCATACCAATATAATTTGCAATTAGACCAAAGTTATATAGGTTTTATACCAATTTCATATGTATTTAGTGCAATAATTGTGAATGTTTCATACCATTATCATGTGTAAATAGTACCAAAATTGTAAATGTTTCATACAAATTTCATGTGTTACAGTGTCAAAATTACAAAGGTTTCATACCAAATTCAGTTTTAATTTTTTTTAAAGATTATGTTTAATCATTTTCGAATTTTTGAAATATATTTAAAATTAAGGTATGTTGATGAAGATTTGAACTCTTGACCTCCAACATGTATACACAACTTCTTACCACTAAGTTATTGTCTTGATTGCTTTATTTTTAGATAATATGATTATGTATAAAACAGGCAATATATATTATATGTGTAATGTAATGATAACTATTTTATTGACAAATATAAATATAAAAACTATTTCATAAGAACTAAAGAAATGATGGTTGCAAAATAAAATACTATAATAATGGAGTAAATTGTTACAAAAAAATTTATTATATACTTTTTAATTATTCTACAAGCACTTTATGTTCAAAATTTGATTTACATTATATATATATAACAATTAAATAAGTATATCTTAATTTTCCACAATATGACTTATAATAGAAACTCGATAATGTAATATTTCATTAATTAATAATTTTTTTAATAATTTGTTTATACTAATTTGGAAACAACGTATTGAATTGATAATTCACTGACTTTATATCATATAAATTAATAACTTCTAACTTAATATATTTATAATTAATCAATAAAATTATCATAACAATAACTTTACTGACATTTGTTTCTTATTTAAATTGATAGTCACAAATCTCATTTCTGATTCTTTTTAACATAACAAGAACTTTTGTGTTGTTTCCTTATAGATAAATAACAAATAATTCAATGTTATATTCGTCAATTTCATATGTAATTAGTACCATAATTGTTAATATTTCATACCAAGTTCATATGTAATAAGTACCAAAGTTGTATATGTTTAATACCAATTCATATGTAATTAGTAGAATAATTCTAAATGTTTCAATATCAATATCATTTGTAATTAGACCAAAGTTGTAAATGTTTCATACCAATGTCCTTTGTAATTAGTACCAAAGTTAGGTTTCATACCAATTTCATATGTAATTAGTACCATAATTGTGAATGTATCATACCTTTATCATGTGTAATTAGTATCAAAATTGTAAAGGTTTCATACCAAGTTCATATGTAATAAGTACCAAAATTGTATAAGTTCTATACCAATTTCTTATGTAATTAGTACATTATTTGTAAATGTTCCAATACCAATATCATTTGTAATTAGATCAAACTTGTATAGGTTTCACATCAAGTTCATATATAATTAGTACCAAATTGTAGATGTTTCATACTAATATCACGTGTAATTAGTACCAAAACTGTAAATGTTTCATACAAATTTCATGTGTTATATTACCAAAATGGTAAATGTTTCATACCAAATTCAAATTTTATTTTATTTCTGTTTAATGTTTATGTTAATCTTTTTCGAATTTTTGAAATAAAATTTTAATTTCAAATATTTTAAAAAATATAAAGGTCGAATCATAACCGTAACCGGAGGCTAACCGTAACCGTAATCATAATCGGCGGTTCAAGAACCGTAACTAGAACCGTCTACGAAGGTTAAGGTTAAGGGTCGATCTCTTTTAAACCGTCGAAACAGTGTTTCCAAACAATCAACTGACGATTCACGAACCGTGGTCATATCTAGGTGGGGGTCGTGTTTGCCATTTGGTTTTTTTTTAGGTTGTGGCCCAAAAATAACCCCATAAAGAAATAAATAATTAATTAAAAGTAACAAATATTTAATTAACGAAAGAAAGAAATAATTAATTAAAAAATACCTAGTAAAGTAATTATAGAATGATTTGGTAGTTTCTCAAGTGTATCATAGAAACAATCGTGAATTAACTAAAAGTAAGGGTGGAATTGTAATTTTAAAGTGGTCATACCATGATAGTTTTATACACGTGTAAGCCAACTAAATACGCAAAATATAGTAACAGATTTGTATAAAGAACTAAATCGAATGACAAAATACATTGATTATTTTCTCGGATGTGGCAAAAGTAAGACGGTCCTAATGCCCAACGAAATCCAATAAACATTTTTGCACTGTATATTTGAAAATCATACTAAACTTACCATGCGATCATCATTAACATGCCTATTCTTCTTAAGAAATATGCCAAGAATGTCAAGATCAAAAATAACATCGAAACCAAATCATCTGTACTTTTCAGATTAAGTTTGACAGCATCTATCTGCCATTGACATTAACTTCTAAGAACTCAGAAGGTCTTCCTATTGTCCAGATCTATTAGGATAAAATAAACATATTTTTCAAGAAGCAGTGGAAGAACGTGACTCCTGGACCTGGTACATGACTATACCCATAAAGACAATTGTAATGTAGCAATAGTCCAATGCAAGAATTCATGATAACATGGGGAAGAATTTGTTTGCAATTTATGAGGGCGTATTTGAAATATTATGACTTTAGGGATAATGAATTGGAAGCATGGAAAAAGTTCAATCATAGACCTTCCTAAGGAAATTGAAAGTTCAAGAAAGTTAGATTGATACAAAAAAAAAGGTAAAATATCAACTTCCAACTTTACGTTTTAGGTTTTTTACTTATGCAGATTTGAGAATAATTATGAGATCCGTTTCGCATAGGAAATTGAAAATGGTATCTTAACTAATGATTCTTTAAAACATCAAGAAACTGAAAGCTTTTTTTTTTTCAAAACTGGAACGTGCTTTACCTAGAAATCATGTAGACAACAGATACATCAAACGTAGATGGCAATTTCAAACTACTTAAAGGTTGGTTCAGTTTAAGCAATAATATTTTGTTAAAAAAAAGACTAAGTATATATCACTCTCTTATTGCCCCATCATACACCTAATTCCTAACAATATATATATATATATATATATATATATATATATATATATATATATATATATGAGAACAATCAAACAACAATACTTGTCCAATCCATTAGAGTCCATCACGAATTCAATGTTTATTGATTCAATTTAGCCGTCAGAGTGTGGAAGGATGGGTAAATTACCACATATCAGATGGAATATACAAATACCAAAAATGTGGGGGCAAAGGATGAAAAAAATTAGCAAACCAGAGTACGTTGTATGACAAAATGAACAGGCTTCCATTATAAGGGGAAGTTATTTGAAGATTGGATCTGATTTTAGAACAACCCATGACTAACAATCAAAATCAGGTAAAATATAAATCCACACCAAAATCAGGCCAAACATCAAGGCTTGAGGGATCTTTCAATGATTTCCAAGAATTCAGTCTATTCAGAATAGAACTCGAAAAAAAAAGAACATATATAAATGAGCTTCTGACCATAAACAACAAATATGTGTGTGCCATCATTTAGTTGTGAAACTTCGCAAGGTTGAATTCCTTCCAGTCTCTTAAAGAAAACAGTTTCAGGGTCCTTGGCCATTGCCAACTACACCATCAAACTATTGCATTTATCAATAAAAGTAATTTGCTCAAGCCTCTTCACTGAAAAGAGCAAGAAAAAAGTACATATTGAATATCAAGGTAAAAAATGAAAGGACAGCATATTGAAAAACAAATTTCATCATAACGCTTGGTATAAATAAGAAAAAAGATTTTGCCAAATGCATAACAATTAATTTTCCAAACTAATGAAGTAGGAAAGCAAAAATATAAATTTATCACATAGCACCATATGTACAGATTTTTCCACCAAACAAAAACACTTCATTTATCAATAATAGTCATTCCAAACATTGTTTACAAGGCTCTAAATATTGTATATTGCATGTGGCATACTTTTTTATTTTAAAAATATTTGATTTATTTATGACACCCATAGACATACAAGTTAGTAATATGATAGTTATAATTAAGAAAAATAAAGTCATATATGGTACAATATATACCTATTAACAATAAACACGAACCAAGAAGTTTAAAAAGACACTAACAATTTTTTTCTTCAAATATACCGCTAAATAAATACAATTCAAATACCAAAGTAAAACCAACACATATTCTAAAAAATATACAAACATTCTTTAACTCATACAAATCCTTCTCCAGGGCCTTGTAAAATGTATCTATCCAGAGCCTTGTAAACAATGTTTAGACTATTATTACATAACCAAAGCCTCCATTTTGTTTTAAAAAATCCAGATGGTTATACCTTTTCTATACCATCTCTCACACCCTCTGTCGATTCTACCATTATTTTCCATAACAAATAAGATTCACACTTTTCGCAGGAGTCCGCAGCAGAGCTAACATTTCCAAGTTCTTCTTCAATAGGCAACAGATGCAAACAAATAAAAATAAACGGAATATCATTTTTGGAGTTTTGTTCGGTTCGAATGACTATTATATTCCATACCACCGGTGGGAGGGATCACACGAGAACTCATCAAAAGATACTATGGTCACAAAGCAAAGAATCCCAACAAATTGGTTGCTAAGTCGGTGAAAGTAAGAGGATGGGGCTGAACTAGGGGTGGGCACTTTTTGTCGGGTTTCGGGTACCCAACCCGACCTGATCGGGTAAAACCCGATCGGTCGGGTTTTCTCAAAAATATTTCAGGTTCGGGTAATAATTTATGTCGGGTTCTCATGACGTTATCGAAAATATTTTTGGGTACCCGACATAAAGACAAAATTGTAATCTGTTGTTTAATTGTCCTCTTGACTCACGTGAAGCCACAGAAAATGCAAGCTAATATTCTAGAAACTCAAGGAAGATAGACCACTAGTTTTTTTTATATGACAATGACTACTAATTTTTTTAAAAAAAAAATTCAAAAGAAGATTACTAAAACTTTGTTGTACATCTTCATTAAATTTGCGTAAAGGGGATTTTGTGTGAACATATTAGAGGGGACATCGAGTGTACAAGATAACTCTTTTTAACCAAGTTCGAAATATTGAGGTTATGCAAATTTTTTAAAAATTTCGGGTACCCGACACTACTTGGTACCCAAAATTTTCGGGTAGTATCGGGTAGCAAAAAGTGCTACCCGAAATGTCGGGTACCCAAAAATCGGGTACCTAAACCTGACCAACCCGACATGATGCCCACCCCTACTAGTGAGAACTGATGGAAGGCGATGTAGAGCAGCCCTTCGGCGACCGTTTTGCATAGTTGCTGCAGACTTGGAAGTGGGGTGGGTTTCACAATCGGAGGAGGGAAATGAGGGAGAAACATACTATTGGGTTGGGAATCTGGGTATCTCCAGCCTGGGTTAGAACGACTTAGGAATAAATCTGACCATTATATTCATTAGGTCCAACTAAAGAACATAAGCCAACCAAATCAGAGATTGCATTTTGCTTCAAAACAAGGCGATCGTACAGAGAATGGAGGCTACCGAGCGGCTGCGATCGGCGAGGGGCATGGGTTAGAGCGGCGCAAATCTCAGGGTTATCTCACAGTTTGATGGATCGGCTAAAGTGTTTGTAAGGACCCCATATACTTAACTCTTGATTAGTGTATTAATCATTATGTGTGGCACATGCTTTCAATAAAATCATTCGGGAAACTCAGATGATACTTTACCATTGAATGGCAATTACAAAATTTTCTTTAACATACAATGTTATAAGTTCACCATCCTAACAACAATAGACTCATAGAGTTCGCCCATTACCATCCCCATTACACCACTTTTACATTGTGGACTTTTATAAAAATTTGGGCAGAGTCTCCCCATAAATAGAGCTATCCCGAAATAAGAGCACAACACATAACATAATTCCCGACCAGGGAAAACATAATACTCATCAGAATACAACAATATCAAGTAAGAATACAACAATATCAAGTAAATTCCCAGCCAGGGAAGACACCACACATATGACAACAAAAGTGGGTTTCAACACCCACAATACACCAATGACTCTCATATCATTTAGCAATTCTACCTCTAATTGCATGCAACATAGAATGAAAGAGAGAAAGGCTCATGCCTTTATATACAACCCATATACAAGTATAATCATGCTCACATGCGAGCATCATGAATATGTATATAATCCTCAGGGGTATATAAGTACTCTATACGATATCGTGCTCCATCAAGCCTTGGTACCACGATCCTGGGAGTACATCCAATCAACAGCTCGAGCTCATCTCCAAAGCCATCGATGTACCTGTTCACCTGCCCCAACAGAGACAGCCCCCAACGGGGTGAGCATACCAATTCCACAATTTCATAATCATAATGACATAATACATAATTTACGAAAATGTAAATATTGTGGAACATATGTGACACTTCCTGGATGGTATCATCCTCATCCTAGCGTACCCCTGTAATAACCCTGTTCTCAAAACAGATAAATCATCAAATCCTGAATATGCAGTTAATCATCACATTGGTTAACCCTAGCCAGTTTCAAATTAACAACATTTCATAACATCTTTCTTTATCTAGCATCATAACATCTTTCTTTATCTAGCAATTATCATAATTCTAGATATCATATTGAGATTTCCTTAACTTCGATACTAGTTAATCACTTCTCTAATTAACTACGTCTCTGTTCCTATTCATTACCAATAGGGAATAAAATATAGATATCCTAGATATCTAATCAAATACCACATTTTCATTTCTTACTTCAAAGTAGCGTCATACTATCGGTGTTCGCTCCGTAGCAACCACACCCCATCATTTGCTCGCTTCATAGCGGCACCAAGCATTTCACATGTGAATCAAAATAACGTAACCAAGACCCGGTGCCATCATAGTAAAACATTTCATGTATTTTAAATCATGCATCATACTTGTAAAACATCATTTAAGCTATGCTCGTACGCTAAACGTACCTTAAATCCTCGAAGTCCGAGCCAAACCTTGCTCGAGTTCCATGCCCCGAGGAACGATGTGCTAACACGATAAATAATTCACAATTATTTACGAACATGTAACCCATGCTCAAGCACATCCATAACCCTCAAAATATTGTCAACACACGACAATAAATCATTTAAAAGACCCGGGGCAGGGTACATGCAGGGAGGGAAAACGAATGCGACATATCGAAAAATTGCTCAAGAACACCTTCAATAATTCGAACCCTAGCATCACAATTCGAACCCAACCAAGCACCATAAATCATCTAAACACATGAATTAAACCATCAATAGCAAGAATCATCACCCTTGCCAAAATCCCCCAAATTTTCGAACCAAACCCCACAAAATTCGAAAATAATTTCGAACCAATTTTCACAATTAGGCAGGGAAAATACATCACAAGCATGGAAAAGGAGTAAGGATGGTTACCCATACGAAGATCGGAAGAAAATCGACCGAAATCGAAGACCCTAGAAATTTGGGGATCGACGCATTCCTGCAAAATTCGACTCCAAGACGCGACGAAACTTCGAATTACCGGTACAGAAGGGAGCGCCTGGACGAGACGAAGCCACCGGTAGGTCGGACGCGCCGAACGGCGGCGGGCGAAGCGTTTTTGTGCGCGGTGGCTGGGGCAGACGGGAATGGGCGCGGGCGTGGGGAGAGAGAAGGCTGAAGGGCTGAAATGAAATTTTATTAAAATCTCAGGTTCAACTGGTATTTATAGCAAAAATACCCCGAAATACTAATAGCCCCACAAATACATCGTGATTCATTAAAAATCATCTGTTTTCAAAAACTCTCTCTCTAACTCCAAAAACCCCCTACCGGTGCCCACACAAGCACCCGAGATTCCGAGACACATCAAAAACCCAACTCTTAGGTTTTACACCGAAATGAGAATACAATCTCAACCTCTGGATCCAACGATCCCAACTACCCAAATAAACGAGCCCAAAAGGCCCAACACCGCGATTAAACTCCAAATCGCCACGTAAAACAACTTTAGGGATTATTAACACTACGTGATTAACATCTATAATCCCTGGTCATCACAGTGTTGTATCAGGTTCAGCTACAAATGAAAGATCGAAATAACTTAACAAATAATTAATCACACGTTATGGTGGTCGAAAGGCTGTAAATCCAAATATCGTGTAATCGATGGAAGAGTGGAAAGAAGGCTGAAATTCAAGTGGAGACGAAAAAAACCAGGAGTGGATTGAGGAGGAAGAACCAGCAATGGGTCATGTCTATATTTTTGTCAAAACCAGAGAAGAAAATTGGCCTATGGAAGGAGACCATGGCCCAATTAGGGTTTTGGGCCCTTGAAAATGAAACGTGAGATTAAATATTTGCGACAAATATTGGATGACATAACCCACAATGGTTTATGTTTGCCTAGTGGAGGAAGTTCAGGGTCCAATTCAAGAAGCATTTACAGGACAATGGAACGAGGGGATCGATCACTGGGGGATGGCCGGTGGGTCGCCGGCGGTCGGCAACGGGAAACGAGAGTCACAAACATGTGCTGGATGGTTGGACAGAAGCTGGAGAAATTGATTGCAAAAGAATTAAAAAACCGAAGGGCTGAAGCGATGACACATGAGGGTGGACGGGACTCAATGGCTAGGACTACAGCTTATTGACTACAGTTACTTGATCTCCCTTCTTCCGACGAAATAATTGACTTGACCTATGAAGAACTGGTTTTAACCATAAAATCTGGGGTTCGACAATTGTATTTGGCTACGGAAGATGAATAGGTTTCTGTCCCTGTTGTCCTATTTGGTGACCTGCCTGATGCTAAGAAAAAATGGGATCGAGGAAGGAAAATTACCGATGTAATTGAAGATGTTCAAGTCACTTCAGCCTTGAGGACAAGCTGAAATTAATAGAGTTGTATTCTTTAGGCTACCGATAATCCTAAAACACTATTTGTCGGTGTCAAAGCAATAAGGGTGAAATTTCAATTCTACCCTGTTAAAAAAAATATTAAAAAATGAGATAATTAATTTTAAAATTTATAAAATATAAAAAAATAAAAGAATGTGATAAATTATTTTTCAAATAAAAAAGGGTTATTTTCCTTCTTAAATTGCACAATGGCATGAAAGTCGACGAATGATGATTATCATGGATGGTTACGGGGCGAGTTTGTGACGAGTTTGACCAATCACAGGACCCGCACCACTGCACATGAAGCCCGAACCCGCCCCGCCCCACCCGCCTAGATCCGCGAACCAGCGGGTTTACCCGCCTTGCCCCGAGTCCAATTTTATTTTTTTAAATTTAGTTAGAAATCAATTTTGAAACACAAAAATTGAGTTTTGTGATTGAATTTCATGTTTTTCTCTACTAAATATTTATAACAAGCATTGAAAACTATCTTTAAACTACCAAATATTTATTAATTTCTCTCATTCCCTTCAAAATCTCCAACTTCCTTAACATGGACACATGAGTTTTGATATAAAATTAAAATTGCACTTAATTGTTCAATCAAAGAAGTGAAATGTATATTCAATAAATTATTTTAAAAAAAAATTAAAAATGTATAGCGTGGTGGGTCCGTGGTGGGTTCGACCAATCCCAGAACCCGCCTTAATTCCTCTTGGCAATCGGGGCATAAGACATCAGCTACCATATGAAGGCTAGTCATTAGCCGCCTATCTTCTTTAGGCCCCAGAAAAATGTTCATAGCGTGGGAGCAAAAGACATCAGCTACCCGTTTCTTCCCTATCTTGAGTACATGTAAGGACCGACATCTTATTGAATTTTCTTGCTATTAAAATCTAAAGATGAGTGATTTATAAAAATGCAACTTAAAATCCCAAAATCTATCTTACCTCCACTCCTTGTTATTCTTGACTCAGCCACCACAACTAAAGTAGAATTACCGCAAGACAAGTAACAAATGAATTGAAAAGTTTAGCAATTGATAAAGAATCCTTATTGAATTCTCCGAAAAGATTTATATGACATGAGTTGACTTCTAAGTCCAAACACCAAGAAAACATTTATCAAGCAAGTTCAAAGAAAATTAGTAGGGAAAAAGCAAATAAAAACAAGATGAAATTTCACCTGAAATGCTTTAGAGATTACATCATCATGATTTCTACAATTATAGCAACGGTACAACCTCGGACCAGTCATTTCAGCCATTTGATTCTCAAAATTCACACCACAATCCAATAGCAGTTGTTTCAAATCAAGATCCTATAATTTTAGAAAGAACTCAACAGTACTCACTTGATAATATCAAAATCATTTGAAAACATGGAGAAGATAGAGACTTAAACTTTATTTCGATTCCGTATCCTGGGAAAGTTATTTATGCTATCTTCTTGACCAGTTATTATCTATCTTCAACAATTTTAAAAAAGGATAAAAAAACAAGATAGGAGAAACAAGACATTGAAAAATGAATAAAATCCATAAAATAGCTATTATAAAGAATTTAGTTCTAAATCATATAGTACGCATAAAAAGAATCTAGAAGGAGCAGGCACAAAATTAATATAGATCGAGCGTAAAAAAGTTGGAAGTGCTAAAGCGGTGCATGCGAAAAATATTTGATAGATTTTTAAAATGAACATCATGCTAGAAGAAACTAAAAGAAGAAAAAAAAACAACCAAAAAGCAAAGAATTCTTGCCTGGTAGAAAAACAGTACGCATAAATAGCTCAGCACACAAAAAATGTACACATTTATAATATGTATATTACACTCATACCATCCAAAACATGGTGATTGTCTATCAAAAAACAAAACTAAAACTCTAAGCCAAAAATACCTTACAAACAGAAAAACATATGTATATAAACTCATTACTCATAGCATCTAATGACAGTGTTTGTCTATCATAAAAAAACGAGAACGCTATCATAAAAACGAAAACCGAACCATTACACAGAGAAGAACAAAGAGAGTATGAAAGCAAAAGGATATGTAGTAGTGAAAGGTAAAAAATGAAACCAAACCAATGAACACCAAACCCACGTTCGTGAGCATGACGAAGCCCCACATTCACGCAACTTTCTGCACATAAAAAAAAAAAAGAAACATGAAATCAGTAAATCAGTGCGGCTAAAAGTGACCGATGAACCACCTAACTGTCTATCAATCCCTCTGACAGATGAAGAAATAATAGAGGTACACCATCCATCTGTCAGACAAATAAACCACGGGAAAATAGGAACAAAGAAGCTTCATCGACAAACAAACCCACCTACCCTCACGAGAATAGAGCATCGACCCTCACGAGAACAGAGCACTACTCGATGGAATGACATGCACACTGACCAAGTGGTTTACCTTCAAGAAACCCCGAACAGAACATCTGAAAACAAAAAGGGTTGGGCTAAGTAAAAGCAAAACTGAAGTGGGCCAAAATAAAATAAGAGGTCCAATAATTAAAAGGCCTCATTCATTGCTTTGACTGTAGTACACTTAGGGCCCGTTTGGTAGGGTTTATTAGGTAGGATTATTTCATGATTTTGTAGTTAACCCTTGTTTGGTTTGTTTTTTTATCAATTCCACATAATCACACAGGCAAGGAAAACATGGTACTAAATGCTGGATAATAAACCCACTAAACTCAGTGGTATTAACAAACCTATTTTGTACAGTACCCATGATTATGTGTACAAATACCAATATCACCCCTTACCCATAAACTTCGTTTGATCCAGAGTACTTCCCACAGCTTCAGAAAGGGACACGACCTTCCTGGTGAGGAGCTCCGATAGACCCTACCGTACTGTACCAAAATGGCGTTCAGCTCTTCCTTTGTACAAATGGAAGTCCTCATACATGTCTCCTCCAGTAATCTCGACGCCATTACCCGCACCAAAATTATTGTTCCAACTACGATATTTTTCACATTATTATTTTCATATGTCTTACTAATCATAGACACTAAACACAATATTTTATCCATTACTTTATTAATCATCTATTTATCCACCAAATTATCTATCCATCGCTTATCCTAACACAGCTACCAAACGCAACCTTACCGTGTCTTATCCCATGATTTTAAAACAAGCAAAAAAATTAAGCAGCAAAAAATCAACCAAAATGTTATTGTTACTTACTGTTACATTGTTCATTAGAATAGTAACACGGCGACACTTATTATATAGTAGTAATTTTTACATTATTCGTCATTAAATTTTTTTCGACTTATTAAGTGCGATCTTAGGAGCACTATTTTATTGCCGTCGATGCATATTTGTATTCTACTTGGAATGCTAAACTTAAAATGATGTTCAAGGATCAAACTGAGGAACCCATTCTAATTCCTTGTCCCAAAGGGGCAACTTCCGCAGACTGTGGTTGCTATATTTCTTCATAATTGGAGTCCGAAAACAAAATTAGGCCTTATTCCTTTTACCTTCAATTTATTAATCAAATTTTATTTTTGCAAGTAATGCGGATAGTGCAATCCAATTATATAGGCATAACCATTTTGATTTCCCAGCAATAAAATATAACGTTGATGTCATGCCAGATGTGGGGCATTTTGCTTACACTGAAAATTTTGGTATTTTATCCCATCAAAAATAACGAAAAGAGGTGCATTTTAATTAATTATAATGATTAAAAAATTAATTGAGCTTGTTTGTACAATCAAATCAAGAGCAGTGTCACCATATACTTGATTAATAATGATTAATATTAAGTTCACAGTTAATTTTCAAAGATTTTGAAATTATGATCTCATCTCAAATGCCCAGCATGAACGTCCTGTTGGAATATAATTCTAATATGGGCTTACATATGTAATTAACTGTGAATTTTAGCTATCTTAAGTTTTAGCCAAAATAAAGCGATCAGAATAAAGTTAATAAAGTTGGGATATAAGCATCTAATATAGCATGGACATTTAATGTGTAGAGACAATCAGGCTTTGCTATATGATTGATGGGCTTAAATAGAAACCCAATATATGTAAGGGGTCATAGTTCGCATGTCACACGATTAAATCATTAACTGTATCTCGTCAATGGTTAGAGAGCGTGAGATGAGATTAAAGGACTCTCAAGGCTAATCGTGAAGATCTGGAAGACCATAGTACTCAGATCTATTGGAATATTGACTATTATGTATTCATGTACGCTTCCATATATTCACCTATATTTCTTAAAGATTTAGCATGGGATTCTGGGATTACGATGATAGTTTTCATTTATAAAGTTATTCAAATAAGTGGTATCAAAGTCACACATGTTGAATTATTGAGAATTTATTTTGTTGATAAATTTTCATGAATTTTGGATTTCATTCATGGATTATTGAATTGATATGATTTACGTTGATATTTCTTGATTTGGGTTCAATTTTTTTGAAATTAAAATTGGGGAAAATCGAAATTAATTGGAACATATTTTTTGGGTTGCCGGGATAAGGTACAATCGATCGAATCACGGCAGATCTCCGGTAGTGAAAGGCAAACCTACGAAGGGACGACCACCAAGGAATCGACGCTCGCCGGGAACCTCCGCGCAAGATGACCTGAAAATCGCGATTTAGATGCGGGAGATTCAGCTCGGTTTTGGACCGATTCAGGTTGATTTTGGCCAAATCAGAACAGGGATCGATGTTTAAACATCGATTAGGTTCAAGTCCGTGGCATGGGGTGGCGTTATACCACTGTAACGTCCGGAATTTATCCAGATTTCGGCCTGAAAAATGCGCAGGCGTCGCGAGACCAAAAAGAGTTCGATCCACCGATTTCCGTCGAATCGGGTGCTGTGATAGAAAGGTGGTGGTCGGCCATGGCTATGGACTTATGAATGGCGGTCGCAGGCAAGGGTTCTGGTCGGAGGAGGCGGCGGCGGCGGATTGGTCTTGTTAAGGGTTAGGGTTTGCAATTAGGGTTTGAATTTGGGAAATTAGGGTTCAGATTTAAGGCCTTGTTTGGCTTTATTTTATGAATTCTGATTTTCAAAATGCAAGGGCCTGATTTGGTTGCTTGCTTTCTGATTTTGAAAGTTGATAATTTTGAAATTAGGGATTTTAGCATTGTTTTATGAATTCTGATTAATTAAAGGCGTTCAAATATTATTTGCATGAAATAAAATTAATTTAGGAATTATTAATTATTTTATCATTTTGTTTATTTCGATAAAATATTTAGGCATAAAGAAATTTATTTCTTGCATAAGGATTTAAGTTATACCGATGACAGTTATATCTTCTGTTTGGCACTATTATAGTAAATTAAAGTTCCCTGTTTGGAAATTCTTGGGTCGCATTAGTATCCTATGTTTTAAACTAATTTGAATTACTTGTCACGTATTCATAAACGTGACAATGCACAACGATTGTCTGATTTCAGGCCAATTAGTTTATGCAATGTTACAAATAAACTAAAATCGTGGCGTCAAGATTGCAACAAGTCCTCAAGAAGATCATTTGCCCTTCACATAGTGGGTTTGTAAAGGGACCATTGATTTCTGATAATATTCTTCTTGCTCAGCAGTTGGTTCGGAACATTAATTATCACACTAGGGGAGGCAATATGGTGATGAAATTGGATATGACAAAGGATTGTGATCGAGTCAGCTGGAAATTCTTGTAGCAAATGTTATTGGCATTTGGCTTATCTACGTCGATGGTGGATATAATTTCTCGTTTTGTTCTAATTGTTGGTTCTCAATAAGTATTAATGGTGTGATCTCGATTTTCTTCAAATCCAAACATGGTCTTCGTCTAAGGGAGACCCAATATCTCCAATACTTTTTGTTTCTGGGGTTGAATATTTCTCGAGGTACTTGGATAATCTGCTTATAACTAACCCACGTCTTGCTTATAATTCTGGAAGTCATACCTGTGTTTCTCATCTAACGTATGCAGACAACATAAGTATATTCTCAAATGGTTCCTGCTGCTTGAAAAATTAAACTTCTTGATTGTTATGAAGCATGTTCGAGTCTGAATGCTAATAACAACAAATGCAATATTGTCACTTCTAAACATTGTGTTGAATCTAGAAGAAACATGTTATTATCTACCACTGGTTTCTCAATTGGTTAGTTGCCTATTATTTAGTGCCCCGTCTTTTGTCGGACACAGTAAGAACTCTTACATCCCGTTCTTGATTCAAAACGCTAGAACTAGATTACTTGGTTGGGATCGTTCAACTCTATCTCATGGAAGCCACATTGTTCTTATCAAAAGTATAATTTGCCCTTTGCCAGTATATCTTCTACAAGTGCATATTCCCCTTACAACAATCTTTCATCAACTGGAAATGATGTTTGGCAGATTCTTATGGGGCAATAAGGATTCACAATGAGTATTCATTGGCTCTTGTGAAAGATATATTTTCCTTCCTTTGAAGGTTGGTTAGAAATTCGGTGCCTCGAAGATGCTTCTAAATCTTTTGTGATAAAACCATGCTAGCGTTTGCGAGCTGGAGAGGCTTTTTGGGCCAAGTTCTAAATAAATATATTCTGAATAGTTGTCCAGCATTTGTTGCTCTTAAAGAAAACATTTCCATCCATTGGAGAATAATATTACGTATTGGACATGTTGCAGAAAATGTGTAATGTCCCACAACCTTATTAATGGTAATAAGATAATTATAAGTTTAATAATTACTTATAATCAAAAATAAATTTAAGGCATTTTCGTAACTAATAGTAATAATAAAATATTGTAAAAATAGGAAGAATCATATTTGTAGGATAAGACATCAAAATCAAAGAGGTGCTTGCTTTAATGGACAACGACCGATGCATATCGACACAAGTATAGGTAGTTATAATTATTTCAAAAGTGTAGAGATAAAAATGATAAAAATAAAATGAAATGGCAATGGCAATGGCAAAGTGATAAACAAGAGTAAAATACATTGATATTTTCCCAACTTGCTGTGTGATCGGAATGATAACTATTGTTTGTCCTGTAAGCTTTTTGATTAGGTAAGCTTTCTAAATATTTTTAGTTTTTGACTTGAAAGATATTTGTTGGTTAAGGATGATCGCATTATTTGTTGTTTAGATAAACTTCATTCTTCATGAAGCACGAAGTATTGGCTCGTGAATCAAAAGGTAAATTATTTTAAGATATACTTTTTATCAAACATTTCTATACAAACATTTTATAATAAGTTGTAGACATAACTTTCACCACAGCACCGTGAATTCAAAAAGTATATTATTTTAGATAAGGCCTCATTTTAGAACCACAATATCCACCCACAAAAAATAATGTCATAAGACCTCATTTAGAACCACAATATCCAAGCTAGTGGTAAATAACCACCTTGTAGTTTGCCAAATAGACAAATTCCCCTCATGTGGTTTGAAATATGCATTTTACCCCTCTGTGGTTTACAAAATAGGTGGTTTACCCCATGTGTCTTGAAATATGCATTTTATCCCATGTGATTTTTGAAAATAAACATTTTACCTCTTATTGTTTGTGAATAGGTGTGAAATACACCCTACACATATGGGGTAAACTGCCTATTTTGTAAACTATATGGGGTAAAATGCCTATTTTCACAAATCACAATGGGGTAAAATGCATATTTTGTAACCCACATGGGGTAAACTGACCATTTTGTAAACCACAATAGGATAAAATGCATATTTTCAAATCACATGGGGTAATCCGCCTATTTGGAAAACTATAGGGGGTAGTCTGCCAAAACACCATAATATCCATCCACAAAGAATAGTCAGGTTGAGTACAAATATACTTAATATGTTCAACAATAACACTGCATCAACCATAAACTCTGTATTAAGAAACAAAAATAAAAACATAATAACAATACAATTTCAAAATAAACAAAACATATAAAAGAAAATTTAAAAAATATGCATTCATTGATAATAATATGGTCAAATCTACTAAATATATTACAACTAATATTGTGAAATCAGAATCAATCTTATATGGTAAATTGAGCATGACATTTCTACAAACAATTCACTATGAATGGTATCCTTCAAAATTCTTGTATAGTTAATTAGACTAGCTAGAATATCAGCAAGAATATGTAAAATCGACCTTATAAGTTGGTCTATTTATGTTTTTGATCATACAATTAGTTGAAAATTTAGGTTTAATACAATAAATTTATCCTTTTTTTTTTTATCATTAGTCAAAACTTTTGATGTAATATTGACATGATACATGATATTGTTGACACGAGGTCGGACATTCTTAACATGTTGTCATATATTATATAAATGTCCAGCTAAAATTCAGAACTCATATTAAAATCAAACCGAATATGCAAAAAAAACAAAAGAAAAATAAAATTAATTTATTGCACTTGAAATCGCTTTTTTACCAATTAAATAATTGAAAATCTATACACTAATACATGTTACCAATTTTTTTTTTGAACCATAAATAATATATTAAAACTAAACATCAGAATATATAAAATCCTTCAAAAATAATGGACAAGATTCAACCAAATCAAAAATAGGGCAGACGTAACATGTCGCGAAGCTAGCTCATGAGCTATAATACTATGTGTAAACGAATCGAACATGTTCACAAACTTTTTGAGTAGACTCTGTAATGTTTACGTCCCGCTTTCAATCTCGATCTACAACCTGCAATCAAGAAACAAGCCAAATCACAGTATACAAATCCAATATATAAAACATAAACTGGAATGCAAACAAGATTAAGGATTAGGGCTCAGGTCGAGCTGGGTATCCAATCCACGTCGTCACCAGGGAACCAAGGTATCGAATCCAACAGATGGAGACACACACTGCCCTTGACCGCTGCCCGAATCACACGGCCGAGCACTACTGCCCGAGAGCTGCCCACGCACAGAGCCAAGCACAGCCACTGCCCAAGCACCAAAGCACCAAGCTTTCTCACGGCCAGCGACGGAAACCACCTTGCGGCCGGAGCACAAAGCCACCGCCGGAACAGAAAACGAAGGGGAAAGGGGTAGGAGAAAATCCACAGAGAATTTTCTGGTTTCAGGGTTAACAACTCATCATAAACCATACCATACTTAAAGGCAAGAAGGAGATGAAGAGATGGGTGCAATTTCCGAAGGGGCGAACCAGCTGAAGAGGCGGGCGAGAACATTCTGGAGGCTAGGGCACAAGGAGGTGATGGCTGCAAGATGAAGAAAGGAGGCTGACAAAGGAAATGGGGCTCGGTTATGGGGTGCAAAGGAGAAGGGCCAAAGCCCATGAAGGAAGTGGTGTGGTAATGGGCCATAAACCCAACAAATCTCCACCTTGGCACAATACCGGCTCCACCTCGACGTAAGGATAACCCAATAGATGACTCATCATCGCCCAAAGGGTCCCCACAACACACAAAGCATTGTGTGGACCAAGTTCTTGTCATAGCACACAGCACAGACAGAGAACACAGACAATAACCAACACAAAGAGGTTAAAGTCAATAACCAGGGTAACAAACATATAACACGCACACAGCAGTTATATAAAAACAAAAAAGTTAACACCTAGCAATCAATCACCTGTATCAAAATTTAAAATTTTAAGACATGATTGTAATTTAGAAATAGGTAAACACTTAGTTCCCATATCAGCAGGATTATATTCAGAAGGAATCTTTTCAAGATTAACTAATCATTTAGCCACTACATCCCTAATGTAATGAAATCTAACATCAATATGCTTAGTGCGGTCATGAAAAACAGGATTCTTACATAATTGAATACCAGATTGAGAGTCAGAAAATACCTCTACCTTACCTTCAAGCAAGTTAAGTTCGGAAATCAAACCTTTCAGCCAGACAGCTTCCTTCAAAGCTTCTGTCACAGCAACATACTCAGACTCCGTTGTCGACAAGGCAACGATATGTTGTAGCTGCGATTTCCAACTTATACATGATCCACACAAAGTAAAAACATAAGAAGTAGTAGATTTTCTATTGTCTTTATCATTCGCATAATTAGAATCTACATAACCATTCAACTTAACACCATCAGCATATTTAGAAAAACACAAGCCATAATGCATAGAGTTTTTCAAATAACGCAACAACCACTTAACAGCATTCCAATGTACCACACCAGGATTAGACATGTATCTACTTAAGCAACTAACAGCATAAGCAATGTCAGGTCTAGTGCTAACCATCAAATACATTATAGATCCAATAGCATTTGAATACGGTACATTTTTCATGACATCAAAGTCAGCATCAGTTTTGGGACTTTGATCTTTACTTAGCACAAAATGAGCAGCTAAGGGCACGTTAACAGGTTTTGCATCAAACATGGAAAATTTCTTTAAAATTTTCTCTACATAAGAAGTTTGCTTCAACCAGAGAGTAGAAACCTTCCTATCTCTAACAATGTCCATGCCTAGGATTCTACTAGCATCTCCTAAGAACTTCATATCAAATTTATCACTTAGACAGTTCTTAATATGCTCTATGGATTTCAGACAAGGACTAGCAATCAAAATGTCATCCACATAAATCAACAAGAAAACAGGCACTGTCATTTTATCCTTAAAATACAAGCAATGATCAAAAGAGCTTCTTTTAAATTTTAAGGTAAGCATGCATTCATCGAACTTCTTATTCCATTGCCTAGGTGACTGCTTTAGGCCATACAAAGATTTATTAAGCAAACAAACATGATTAGGGTTCTTTGAGTCAACAAAACCATCAGGTTGTTTCATGAAAATCTTTTCATCTAAGTCACCATGCAAAAAAGCGGTTTTAACATCCATCTGTTTAAGTTCCCAATTAAAGTGAGCAACAAGTGATAATAAAATTCTCACAGTAGTAAACTTAACAACAGGAGCAAAGATTTCGGTATAGTCAATACCCTCTCTTTGAGTAAAACCTTTTGCAACTAGCCTAGCTTTATATCTAACAGAATCAACTTCATTCTTTACCTTAAATAACCATTTGCAATCTACCAAAGAGCAATTAACAGGTTTAGGTACAAGAGTCCACGTATGATTCACAACTAAAGAATGCATTTCATCTTTCATGGCACTAAGCCAATGCACAGCATTTTTAGATTTCAAAGCTTCATTATAGGTCTTAGGCTCACAATTATCTATAGACTCAAACATATTGAAGACATGCGATGTGAGGTGAAAATCATTAAACCTAGCAGGTTGTTTCACATTTCTCCTAACTCTATCCCTAGTCAACATAGAATCATGCAGATCTTCATGTTCATCAGCAACCAATTCATTATGCACATGTTCGTCAACATTTTCATGCAAATCAGGTTCATTAACAGGCAAGTTCTCATGATTCATATTAGGGAGCACATCGTTTTCAATAACAGGGGTAACAATAGGCAAAGACTCCACCTTGCTCGGTGTAGACTCAGACACACAGTCAGGTTCAGGCAAAGATGGAAGCAAGCAAGGCATTTCAGATTCATTAAAAATGACATCCCTACTTATAATAGTTTTAAAACCAGGTTCACATCTTAACCACAGCCTATATCCTTTAACACCCTCAGGATAACCAAGAAAGACGCACTTAACTGACCTAGGTTCAAGTTTGTCTCCTTTCCTATGCACAAATGCAGAACAACCAAACACTTTTAGATTTGAAAAATCTAATTGCTTACCAGAAAAAACACTTTCAGGACACTTACCATTTAAAGGCACGGAAGGGGATCTATTTATCAAATAAGAAGCTGTAACGACAGCTTCGCCCCAGAACTTCTTTGAGAGTCCAGAAGATGCAAGCATACTTCTAACTCTCTCGAGTAAAGTTCTATTCATTCTCTCAGCAACACCATTTTGCTGGGGAGTATAGGGCACAGTCTTGTGTCTCAGAATCCCAGATTCACAGCACAAGTCATCAAGCAAGATATTGCAAAATTCCATTCCATTATCAGTCCTAAGTCGTTTAATCCTTTTTCCAGTTTGATTTTCAATTAAAATCTTCCAGTTTTTAAACTTATCAAAAACATCAGATTTATTTTTCATTAGAAAAATCCACACTTTTCTAGAGTAGTCATCAATGATAGACAAAAAATACCTATTACCACCTTGAGTTGGGACAGGTGAAGGTCCCCAAACATCAGCATGCATGTATTCAAGTATATCAGAACACTTAGTCACATTAGGGGAAGGGGAGATAGGGAATTTAACTCTTTGTTGTTTGCCTAACACACAGGAATCACAAAAAGTCATACAAGACAATTTATCCTTACCAAAACAACCATCCTTGTGTAAAATCTCTAATCCTTTAGCACTCATGTGACCTAACCTTTTATGCCATAAATCAGTTAAATCATCTGACACAGAATTAGCATAGATTTTATCACAGACAGTTTTGCAAACATATAAATTCCTCCTATTCTCAGCCTTAAATGCTACCAAAGACCCCCGCATAATTTTCATGCAACCATTTCCCCATTTACCCACATAACCATCAGACTCTAAAGCAGCACAAGACATCAAGTTATTGCACAAAGCAGGAACATGTCTAACATCTTTCAAAGTCACAGAATAACCAGATTCAAATTTCAGACAGACATCACCAATACCAGAAACTTTACACAATTTCTCATTGGCCATAGAAACAGAAGCATGCTCAATTTCTCTGTAGCTAGAAAACAAATTTTTAATTGGTGTCATGTGATAAGTGCAACCTGAATCTACAAGCCATTCATTTTCACACACAGGTAATGAAAGCACAGAGTTCACAGAATCACACAATTCAGTCACCATAAAAATATCCCCCATGTTTTCCCCAGAGGTAGAAGCAATGTTCGCTTGTTCACAAGTCTGATTTCCAATTTTATTCTGGTTCTTCTTTTTAGGGCAATCTTTTATGAAATGGTTAGGATCCCCACAATTGTAGCATTTTCTCTTACTAGACCTAGATATCGATCTAGCCTTACTCTTTCCTCTTTTATCACCCTTTTGATATTGGTTATTGTTATTATGCCTATGTTGTGATCTACCACGAACGTGCATAACTTCACCAGAGGAATGCCTATTACCTTTGTTAACTTTTAAATCTAATTCCTTGCTTTTCAAGCCGTTCATTACAGTATCCAATGTAATAGAATCTCTACCGTACTTAATGGCGGATTTTACATCACTATAATTTTCAGGAATAGCATTTAGAAGGACAATAGGTGAATAGTCGTCTATATTCTTATCTCCTGTCAACTTAATATCTTGAATTAACTTAGTAAACACATCTAAGTTCTCATCTACATCTTTGTTCAAGTCTAGCTTGAATCTGAAAAATTTTTCCAACAAGAAAAGTTTACTAGGCAAAGATCGCTCAGTAAACATCTCTTCTAATTTTTCCCAAAGTTCCTTAGCAGATGAAAGTTTACCACACTTCCTGAGCACAGAGTCAGACAAGTTCAAGATAATAGAAGAATAAGCATATTCGTCATCTTCAAGTTTCTTAACAGTAGTAATATTCTCAGCCCAGTTACCATCAATAGCTTTAAATACCTTTTGTTGTATTAAAATTCCTTTCATCTTTTGTTGCCAAATAGAAAAATCAGATTTTCCATTAAATGGTTCAAGGTTATATCCAGAAATTGAAGCCATCGCACATAAGCAAGTAGGCACACACAATTTCAACAACCAAACAGCAGAAGCAAGGACCACAAAGGCACACAAAACACAATGAAAGAATTAAACAAGCTATGGGAAGGAAAAAATTACTATCACCCACAAGATCACAATACACTCAACGGTGTACGAGCATGGGGCTTCAGATAGGATTTTTCCTACGGGTAAGGGACACAATTATACCTAGAAACACGATAGTAAAATGATTAAGGGTTGAAAAAATCACTTACAACCCAGAGACAAAGCTCTGGGGTGACGAAAACCACGCTGCCCGAAGCACCGAAGCGCCTGCCCGAATCTGCCCGAGATTCCAGAAGCTGCCCGAGCACTCCTGCCCGCTGCCCGAAGCCAAACAGCTGCTGCCTGAGGTCTGCTGCTGCTGCCCGAGGCCCTGCCAAGCTCTGCCCGAAACCACCGAGCAATCCAGTCGTTGCCCGAGGTCTGCCCGAAGCCTACAGCTCCTGCCCGACGTCCTCTGCACACTGCCCGAAGTCCTCTGCCACTGCCCGACGTCTGCTGCCGCTGCCCGACGTCTGCTGCCGCTGCCCGACGTCTGCCCGAACACTGCCCGAGTACAAAAGAGCACATCCCGAGACCAAAACAGCGCTGCCCGAGGTCACCCGAACACTCCACCAGGCACGGAACGCTCTGATACCACTGTAATGTTTACGTCCCGCTTTCAATCTCGATCTACAACCTGCAATCAAGAAACAAGCCAAATCACAGTATACAAATCCAATATATAAAACATAAACTAGAATGCAAACAAGATTAAGGATTAGGGCTCAGGTCGAGCTGGGTATCCAATCCACGTCGTCACCGGGGAACCAAGGTATCGAATCCAACAGATGGAGACACACACTGCCCTTGACCGCTGCCCGAATCACACGGCCGAGCACTACTGCCCGAGAGCTGCCCACGCACAGAGCCAAGCACAGCCACTGCCCAAGCACCAAAGCACCAAGCTTTCTCACGGCCAGCGACGGAAACCACCTTGCGGCCGGAGCACAAAGCCACCGCCGGAACAGAAAACGAAGGGGAAAGGGGTAGGAGAAAATCCACAGAGAATTTTCTGGTTTCAGGGTTAACAACTCATCATAAACCATACCATACTTAAAGGCAAGAAGGAGATGAAGAGATGGGTGCAATTTCCGAAGTGGCGAACCAGCTGAAGAGGCGGGCGAGAACATTCTGGAGGCTAGGGCACAAGGAGGTGATGGCTGCAAGATGAAGAAAGGAGGCTGACAAAGGAAATGGGGCTCGGTTATGGGGTGCAAAGGAGAAGGGCCAAAGCCCATGAAGGAAGTGGTGTGGTAATGGGCCATAAACCCAACAGACTCGAAAAGTATTTGATTCGTATTCGAAATTCTCGAACTCGAGCCGAACTCGAACATGTTCGAACTTTTTTCGAGCCGAACTCGAGCCCAAATTACTTTGTTCGATAGTTCGTGAACCGCTCGCGAACTTTAATATTTTATTAATAAAATATAATTATATATTAAATATATATTTCGAACCTTTCGGGTATTTTTGAACAATAGTTCGAATAACTCGCGAACAGTTCGAATCTTTTCGAGCCGAACTTGAGTTCGAACTTTGATTCGAGCCGAACTCGAGCCAAATTTTTAAAACTATTCGAACTTCAAATCAAACTCGAGCTCGAATATAACTATTTCGAGCCGAATTCGAACTATAAATTTTTTTACATACGGCTCGATTTGATTCGCTAACACCCTAATAATACATGTTAACATTCTTTTTAGCGTATATGTTACCAATTTTGCTTCTTTGTTTCGTCTAATTTATTTTATTTTTTATCGTTATTTAAGATGCGTTATTTAATTAAGTTTTCTGTTATCGATAACTTGTTCCTCAATTCTCTTTGTTATCTCTAACTGGTTCCTCTACTCATTCTCCTCTCTGTTCGTGAGAAAGTTTCCCAATATGGTTTTGTGATTTTGTTGAATATCAATACGATTAAAATGAGTGGTGGATTCGAACTTTATAATCGTCGATCATATTGGAAAAACAAATAGTTTTCTTCTTAATTGGTGGAGGATTGATGAAAATGGCCGACCCTACCGGCGTAGCAGCAACGGATTTGATTGCCGCGTCGCCATCTCCGCCTCTCACCGAACGACGGCCAAGAGTGAGAGAAGTGAGTTCTCGCTTCATGTCTCCTCTTATCCAATCCAATTCATGCCCAAACCATCGCGGTCACCCCAGGTCCAAATCCTTTCAGAGGCGGCGAACAGACGAAAATCACATCCCAGAGACTAATCGTAGCTTGGATAAACCCTTGGGTTTCGGTGTTTCTACTGTTCAGAGAAAACAACGCCCGCAACGTGTGAAGCAGGAGTCTAAGGAAAACTGCGAAGATCCCCAGCCTTCAAACATTACGGTTTCGTCAAGATCTGACACGCCAATTTCCATCGGCACCAATAGAAAAGTTTTTAGTAGTGTTAATCGTTCAAATTCGTTAAATAGTAGCAGCAATATATGCACGCCGGTCTCAGCGGCAACTAGGCTATTGAAAGAGTCGATTTCTGATATGGAAAAGAAGCTTTCTAAGATGTCAACATCGAGGGATAATTCTGATTCATGTAGAGTTACTGTTTCAGATCAGAGCAGTTCTTCATGCACAAAATCACCAGTCAGCGTGCCAATGAATAAGTTGCGGATTGGTTCTCATACACGGTCTTCTATGTCAGATGTGGGTAAATTGACTGCAGAGAGGAATTCTAGTAATGCTAGCAAAATTCCGAGTGATTGTACGCGTTCCTTGAATTTTTCACCTCTTTTGAAGGTGGGTCCTCATCCTTGTTTGAGTATAAAGTCAGGACTTGATGTGAGGAAAGAAAGTAAAGTATCCAAGCATTTAAAAGATGTCCATTCTCTCAAGATCTTGAATAACCATTATCTGCAGTGGAGATTTGCAAATGCAAAAGCAGAGGCCGCTATGCATGCTCAACAACAGGAAGCTGAGAAAAAACTCTATTCACTTGGGTGCAAGATATCAGATATGCGTGATGATGTGCAAAGGAAACGTAACAAACTTGCACTACTGAGAGGAATGCAAACTTTGACTATGATTGTTGAAGCTCAAATGCCATATCTTGATGAATGGTCTACAAAGGAAGAGGATTATACCACTTCTCTGTCAGGCATAACAAATGCATTGGTCAGTTCATCAGCAAGACTTCCAGTCGATGGCCAAGTGCGGACTGATATTGAAGAGCTAGGGAAGGCTATGAGTTCGGCTTATAAAGTTGTTGAATCGATAGGTTCTCATATTCAGGGATTTATGCAAAATGCTGTAGAAATGGATGGCTCAATTTCAGAATTAGCCAGGACGGTTGGCGGAGAAAGAATTCATATTGAAGAGTGTGGAGATCTGCTTGGCAAAACACGTAAATCACAGCTGGAGGAGTGCAGCCTGAGGGGAAGTTTAATGCAATTCCATAGTATCAACCATCAGTCAATGCAGAAGAATGAAGCTCAATAATACAAAATCACTGGTGGAGGAGTACAGCCTGAGGGGAACTTTAATGCAATTCCATCGTATAGTAACAAATATGTTGGGAGATCTTGAGTCTTGACCAACTTTAATACAATAAACAAAACAAAGACGATACATTTGGAAATGATGAACTGTGAAAACTTGTTGATATTCGGAACAAATATGCCTAAATTTGGACAAATTAATGATTGTTGTTTTGCGTGAGTTGTCGTAATTGATTGCATGGAGGCAATAGCTTCATTCCACGGAAGGAGGTAAAGATCATTATTAGTATACCAGGTGGTTTGGTAAATTATTTTAAATATATCATAAGGTCATATACTTTATAACCATGTGAACTAATTTTAGGAGTGTTCATAAGAGCAAAATTTTATTTTAAAAATAGTTTTTAAAATATTAAAAATAAAATATTTAGAGTTTAGAGATGTATTTTATATTATAAGAGTTGTGTAAAATTTCATTTATCACGTGAAATACAAATTAAAATAAAAGCATAAAATTCCCAAAAAACAATTTTTTTTTGGCGCCAACTCAATTTTTTTTTTTTAAACAAAATAACAATGAACAAAAAACCTTCTCACACTTCACTACTTTTCTTCAACTCTTTCTTTCTTTGATATAATTAAAAGTTTTAAGCTTTTGTGTACTGGATTGGTTTAACTTAAGTGTTGCATCTTTGCAGGCAAAGCCAATTGCAATCTGATACTGACTATGGGATATAAAATGTGCATCACATCCCAGACTATGAATGTCATGAAAAAATTCTAGAATAGATGTTTGTGCAATCTTACTTGAGCAATGTATTGAATGTCTTTTGCTTTTTCAGAATTTGCTTAGCTTTCTATCATCAGAAGAAATGTTACAGTTGGATTGGTGAAATTAAGTATAGATAGTTCTCTAAAGTATGAAATTCAGACTAGCTTGAAACATAAGTAGATTGAGTAATTACAACTGCGAGATTCGATTTATAGGCTGTAAGTACTGGAGGAAATTCTCAATGTTCACTGAAAAATAATATCGAATAAAAAGCTAGGGACAATGATGGTTACTAAGAAGACGGGACTGGCCCGAGCTTTAAACTCAAATTATTCACTGGGAAATTGGATAATTTATTCATGTTATTATCGATTTGACATGATTAAATAGATGAACTGGTAGCTTTTTTCCTTACTAGGAAGATGCACGTGCAACGCACGTGGAAGATAATCGATTATGGTCCAAATTAATAACAAAATTAATTGTCTGCAAAGTAAAATTATATAACAAATTATTATTATAACTGATTTTGATGCCAATGTATAATTAGTAATGAAGTTAATTATGGTTTATATATACACGCACATAAACATCTAAAATTTTTATTTAAAATTTAAAAACATCAATCAATATGTTACATAACTCGGTACATAATAAAAAAACATAAATAAGTACACCCATACAGAATATATGATCGGTTCATTTTTTTTCTTTGATATTCACAAACACTATTTTCCTAATTTTCTTTCTATTTTTTTATTTGTCTCTTCCTCTTTATAAGCAAAAAAATATTGTCAAAATCTATACTTCCACCATCAGCATTTGCACCTCCTAGTTTTTTTGTCTCTATGGTTTAATGGTTTTACTTCGTAAAAGAAACAATCATGTTATCATTTTGTTTATTTCAATAAAATATTTAGGCATAAAGAAATTTATTTCTTGCATAAAGATTTAAGTTATACCGATGACAGTTATATCTTTTGTTTGGCACTATTATAGTAAATTAAAGTTTCATGCCTGGAAATTCTTGGGTCGCATTAGTACCTACGTTTTAAACTAATTTGAATTACTTGTCACTTATTGAATTCTGGTATTCAAATTTGTTACTGGGGTTGAATATTTCTCAAGGTGCCTGGATAATCTGCTTATAACTAACCCATGTCTTGATTATAATTCTAGAAGTCATACTTGTTTTTCTCATCTAAACATATGCAGGCAACATAAGTATCTTCTCAAATGGTTCCCTGTCTGCTGCTCGAAAAATTAAACAACTTCTTGATTGTTATGAAGCATGTTCGAGTCAGAATGCTAATAACCACAAATGCAATATTGTCACTTCGAAACATTGTGTTGAATCCAGAAGAAACAGGTTATTACAACTGCGAGATTCGATTTATAGGCTGTAAGTACTGGAGGAAATTCTCAATGTTCTCACTAAAAAATAATATCGAATAAAAAGCTGGGGATAATGATGGTTACTAAGAAGATGTGACTGGTCCAAGCTTTAAATTCGAATTATTCACCGGGAAATTGGATATTTTATTCATGTTATTATCGATTTGACATGATTAAATAGATGAACTGGTGGCTTTTTTCCTTACTAGGAAGATGCACGTTGCACGTGGAAGATAATCGATTATGGTCCAAATTAATAAAAAATTAATTGTCCGCAAAGTAGAATTATATAACATTATTATTTATAACTGATTTTGATGCCAATGTATAATTAGTAAATGAAGTTAATTATTGTTTATATATACAAGCACATAAACATCTAAAAGTTTTATTTAAATTTTAAAAACATAAATCAATATGTACATAACTCAGTACATAATAAAAAAGCATAAATAAGTACACTCATATAGAATATGGGTGTCTCTATGGTTTAATGGTTGTACTTTGTTTGGTTTTCTGTCTTTTCGTAAAAGAAGCAATCATGTCATCATCTTCAATTTTAATGAGTTCACTCCCAACGACCATCATCAATTATTTGCGTCTTATTGTTCTTTTGCTCCGGGATTTTGTGGTTTGACTTTGTTTTCTTCCACTCTTAGTTTCTTCAATGTGCTTTGAGACATTTTTGGGAGAATTGTTTGATTTGTTGAACATTTGCAAGGGATTTTCAAATCCTTAATACAATAGACAAAATTTCATTATGGAAAACAACATTCTTATCGAGCTTGAAAAGGAATTTGTATTCTCCCTCGCCTGATACTTCAAGAGACATATAATATGGTGAATTTTTTACGTCATGTACAACAAAACAAATTATATTTGTTAGCTATAGATGTTAAAAGTATAGTGATGGTTGCTAAAAATTTATTATACTAACCTCACTGACTGAGTTGATATAATCTTTAACTTGACAACCAATAAAAGCAGAAGTCAAATCTTCGAACAATGTAATCTTTACCTTCTCATTATTCGACATTTATTGTCGATCGATACATGTGCATGTAACATTCCATTATAGAAGCAACTGCCATTAATTTTCATGCATCAAAATTATTGATATATTATATACCTTGAGCTGCTTCTACAACTAAATCAACACAATTCCTACAAGTTTGGCGCATCTTTGTATCGATAATTGCCCTCGAAAAATTGTTACAAGCTTCGTACCAGGTTTCTTTATATACTCTACTTCATGTACATATCATTTGAAGCAGTACTACGTGTTCTATATTCATTAGCGAATATCAGAAGTATTCCGTATAAAGTGTTTTAAAAAAATTACTTACCTCACATAAATTGTCGGGTTCATTTATCAATTGTTTCAATTTGATTTCCTCTTAATCTTTAAAAGTTGTGTTCTATAAAATTTGTTTGCAACCTGTTTTGTCAACAACGATATTAAATATTAGTAAGAAAAAATATTTTTAATACCTTAAACTAACATAAAGTGAATCAAGTAACTACTAAATTTTCTATATAACAAAATTTCGGTTTTCATATAGTATACTAAACAATGTTATAATTGAATTTTTCAGTCTAAAGTGAAATGAAACTGACATATCAATAATATTGCCCAAAACTTGAACCTAGCCTATCTCATATAGTGGAGGTTGCTAACCATAAGTTTTTTTCCTTTATGATGTGCATTTTGGGTTTAGAAATATTACAGAAGTAGATTCTACTTAAATGTTCATGCAATAAAAAATAATGTGGCGTTAAAGTTAGATTCAAAATGCTATAGTTTATAATAAACGGTAAAATTTACCATGATAAAGATGTCTTTTCAAGAGCACGTGGATTTCTAAATGTCACATAGGTTGTACTTGCTTATTAACCGGCTCTGTTGATTCCATGAACAATATAAATCGTATGCAGATAAGCAATATTACACTTAAAAGGAAACGAAGGAACAAATCAAAGAGTAAATAACAAAAGTCTGCGGTACAAAATTTGGAAAGCATTATTGCGAAGGGATACAGAAGATAATGTAAGACCCCAACCCCTTATACTAGTCCTTCGTGCATTTATTACGTCGTATGAGTACTAAAAAAAATTCTTTCTTTAAAAGAATCCTTCCATGCTTCACATATTATCAATGACATAATAATACTCAGCAATAAGACTCAAGGTTCACCCATTATCATCCTCATTACACCACTTTTACATTGTGGATTTGAATAAACATTTGGGCAGAGTTTCCCCATAAATTGAGATATCCCAAACTAAAAATACGTCACACAATATAACTCCCAACCAGGGACAAACACACTACGAAAACAGAATACTGAAACTACGTAAATTCCCCGCCAGGGAAACCACAATCCTAAGAATAAGAAGACATCACAAGTGGGCTTCAACACCCTTATATAGTCTATATACATGCTTCCAGTTGCTCACATACGAGCAACAAATAAATGAATACCAATCTAACTGAATAAATAGCATATACTATTTACCCCCACTCATATACGCTTCTGGAAGCAGCATGATCCAACAAGCTCGAACCAATATCCCAAAGTAGCTTAGTACCTGTTGTACCTGTTTCAACAGAAACAGCCCCCACACGGGTGAGCATACTCCAACTCAATCAATCACAAATCGATATACAAAATCATAATGCAACAGTTTAGATTATTCAAAACTCATAAAATATACTCCCTGTACAATTCCGAGTTTGTATAGCTTCCACACACTGTTCCTGTTTCAAACTCACGCACATTCATAATGTCAAGTTTAGTATTATCATTGAAAACATAATACTCAACGATACTATGAATTCACTGCAGCAACAAGATATTATTTATGTTCAACATAAATAATTCAACATCAATGTAAACCTGGTTATCCCACTATCTCATTCTCGACAATTTCCCATATCGCTCATGCCCAAGGCATCAATACTCAACTAGTATAATCGGATCACGTACATCGACGTATCCACCATACCACGTGTATTAAACTCAATTATCAAACTCAATCACTGAACCTTAAAACATCACATTAAAATACATGTATGCATGAATATATAAATACTGGGATACATGCTCGTACGTCACCACGTACCTTATAGTCGACAACATGATGGGCTATCCCGACATCTTAGAATCATGAAGAATCTATATCGAAATTATCACTGAATATTAGTTCATTTACAATCTAATCGATATCATGCATATCGATTCAATATCTTAATTCAACAACTCAATATTATCATCATTCACTCATCCAAGTGATATAAATCACCAATTTATGCTATGTCACATATTCAAGCATATTCATAAGTAATATTTGCTTATAACACACATTGACATGTATCTAACTCTCCTATGGATATAATGACACAGGCTCGAAGTCATTAGCATCTCACATCATAGCTCAACACTCACCAAAACACTACAATATTCTAAGTTATAAAAGTAGACTTTCCTACTACATAACTTATAGGGCTTTTGAGCCAACACTTGAATATCACTTAAGTATATGACCAAACATCATACATGCATGATTGTCAAGCCCAAACAACCCCAAAATTCAGCAGTTACGTCCCTTAAATTTCGGCCATGATGTAAACCATAAAATTCAATAAGAATTTGGCCCAAATACCAGGTTAATTCAATTCTCTACAACAGTCTATTTTAACTCATTTCAGCAGACTCATTCAGCAGAAAGGTGAAACCAACATAACAAGATTTGAATCAATTGCAGCAGATTTTCAAGCAAGGATAGCAGTTCATTTATCAACTCAAATTAACTGGTAATTATCGAAGCAAAGTCGGAAAATCGGATATCAAATTCTCACACAGTTCACGCACGCACCACACAGTTCACGCACGCATTTCGTGCGATTCCGGCGGGCTCCGGTGGCGATAGAGGCGGCGGCCGGTGTAGAAAGTATCGTCCACATGAGGAGAAGAGATTTGGTATATGGCTTCGTCCAATTCGTAGAAGATTCGAAGAAATCGAACCAAAATCGCTCAAACCCTAGTCTGCGCGAGTTTCATCGTTCCAGATCAAAATCAAACCACTTTTCGAACACCAAAATTTGATTATCTGGTATGGAAAGATTCGCCTGAGAGTTGTGAACACGGTGGCAGGTCGGTCTCGTCGTTAGGTAGTCGGACTGCGGCGAACGGAGCGGATAAGTACACGGTGGTCGGTGATCACGCGAGAAGTGCGTGTTTTCGCACCTTTTCGTAGGTGTCCGCGATCTGTGTGTATTTTACACGTTTTTGTATGTGTTTTACATCCTACACCGATATATATTAATTCCCGATCAATTATGAACATCGGGATGTCACCGGTGTACTGGTGCATGTGCAACACATGAACAGTCCACACCTAACTTCATGTCCTTATTTGAATCACAAAAATTAAATCTTTCGATTTAATGCAAATTTTATATTTAATAAAATTTCGGTGTTAATTATCATGATAATTTCGATCCCGGAATTATTTATCCCAACTCCGCTCCGAAATCCGATACTCAAGAATTAAATCTCGACATATCATATAACCACCATAATTACATCAATTGCACCATAAATAATTATTTCGGACATTCCATTAATAATTATTTCGGACATTACAATTCTCCCCAACTAATAAAATTTCGACCCCGAAATTTAAACGCATGCTTACCATTAAAATCCAACGGTAAAATTTTACGTACCGTTATACAGCTCACAATAGTAACTTGACCATCTGTAGGACGACAACCATCCGAACCATCACGGCTCACACATGTGCCCTCAGTACACCAACAATGGTAAGACTGAAAATCACATTCTTTACTCTATCCCAACATTAGCATTTAATAAGCTAACATATGAATTCCTCGATTAATGTAAATCAATACGAGGTTAACATCATACTTGCCCTATTCAATTTTGGTGACATTGCAAAAGCTCATTCCTGTAATTAACTTATCAAGAAAATTGCTAACAGTTCCTAAAAGCCAATACTTACCGTGTTTAACATACTTCAGTACCTGTGTACTCGCATTGGTACAGTTTCCTTGCACAAGATCTAAATTCGTCACAGTTTACTTTCATCATAGTACACATCACATAATCACTAAATCATCAATACAGGCATATCATGCGTATATCAGATTGTATGACAAAACACCAACTTTTATCATATAAATTACCTCATACCTGTGTGATTGCAATTGTATGCAACTTATACCAACATCATCACATCACAACCATTGGCCGTATGAAGTAGTGGTACTCTTGAGTCCTTACGTATCAATATCTCACATATCACCTCCTGGCTATTATCTGGTGCAAAGTAATTACTAGCAAACCCATTAGTAATTCTCACATACATAAATCCACATTATACGCACCAACAGCCACAGATCAGAAATGTCAAATCATGCTCATTACAGTTCTCCCATGCTTTCAAGCATCAATGTTTCCATATTTCATCACCTAGCTATCATCTGGTATGAAGTATTTCTCAAAACATAACCACGTACCTCGTCCTTTACGCATTATTGATATTCATAATGTTTCTGTCATCAACCATTCCCTGCGTCAACAGTTTCACACAATCCTATACACAACATGCTACAGCACACTATCACATATCTGGATGATTGAAATTCTTAAGAATCAATTGCATGCCTCAATGACGCACTTCATTTCAATCTTTAACTCATCCTCGAAACATAATAATTCATTAATCATGAATGGTCACAAAGATCATATCTCCACACACGACATTCATAGTAATCCCACGTCATCCCATGACGTACCCGTTAATCTCATGTCAACATGATCACGTTCACCTACTACTCCTACAATATATCAATCTAGCATGCTTTTCACAGTAATAAATACCATCTCAAGCGATTATCAATTTCTGTTATTCCATCTGTACAATCGATTCTCTCAAAATTAATATAACTCACTGAGATAATGCAATCAGCATTTATCAACAGATATTAACATATATTTACATGCCAAACCAAACATAATAGTTTACCTCAACTCCTTGTTCCTCTGGAACATTTCAATATCCTCTTGGGCCTACATCTCATGTACCCAAGGAACAACAATAACACAATGTCCACAGCTATCTGAAATGAACACATCATCAATATACATCACTAGCACAATACCAGTACAGTAATACTCATGCTGACATAATAGCAGCACATCAAGATTCATCGCCCAATGACGGCACCCTAATATTAATTGCTAACACAATAGCAATATATCAATACTCATCGCCAACACTGGCATGCATAATCTCATTTCCACTACGGGCATGCACACTATCATCGTCACTACTGGCATTCATATTACATCCATCATCACAATGAATAAAATTACATTCTGAAAACAATAAGATATAATAACACTTACTGTACACGGTGGATCCACACTCGATCCTTTACACTGTCCATGTTCTCAACATAAATATTCCACAATATAATTCATATCAATTCACAATTGATATACTCATCATCAATAACATGACCGTCCAAAAATATTCATTGCCTCGACATATCAGCGGCATTCACAATATTTCCATCGTTTCGATATGATAGCGGCAACTATTATAAATCTCAAATATCACCATATAATCATACCATCATCTCGCCAAGAAATGTCATCAATATATATCGGTATCAATCATACGCCGCTATTGCATCCACTGCAATAAAATGAGAGAAAACAATAATGTCTCTTCCTCCACGCTCTCCATGATCGCTTTCACCTGTACAGTTGATTATCACAATACGTCAAATCAACAAGGTCAATTTAAATTAACGTATATTCATCACCCTCCCTCTATAGTGGAGGCACATAAAAGACATTGTACACTCTAGTGTCGATCCCAACAATAAGCACATCGCTCGCTCGTCAGCGGCGACCACATCACTCACTCGTCAGTGGTGACCCAATAACACATCACACACTCGTCAGTGGCGACCCATATCACATCGCTTGCTCGTCAGCGGTGACCACATCGTAAATAATCGATATAGTGGCAACACCAAGCCTACTATACCACATCGTCGCATCATCTTTGCGACACATCGTATATAATCGATA
This sequence comes from Haberlea rhodopensis, assembly GCA_907163345.1. NCBI lineage: Eukaryota > Viridiplantae > Streptophyta > Magnoliopsida > Lamiales > Gesneriaceae > Haberlea > Haberlea rhodopensis. Next base: position 8,004,941 of record CAJQUN010000007.1, read on the forward strand.
TAGTAGCATCACCAAGCCTACTATACCCCATCGTCGCTCCCCTACTACTGCGACACAATATATAATCGATATAGTAGCATCACCAAGCCTACTATACCCCATCATCGCTCCCCTACTACTGCGACACAATATATAATCGATATAGTAGCATCACCAAGCCTACTATACCCCATCGTCGTATCATCATCGCGACCCATCAACTATATAATCGATATAGCAGCAATACCAAACTTGATATACCCACACATCGCTCCCCTGCTACTGCGACACAATCTACTCATTCCAGTGACCCTCAATATCATCATTCATTTACAATCAGTGATATAGCATAATCAACATCAATAGGAATATGAATATGAATATCAATACATGCTCGTACGTTAACACGTACCTGTGCCATCCTGTAAATGACACACACATACCCGATTGTCACATTATCTGTTGTCATACTCCAACCGCACAGTACTGCCTGCCATTTCCTATTTTCAGATATCATATATCTCATTTTCTGATTTCTCCTGCAAAAAATCAGATTTCTCAGCACTGCACATACATATACATAACATGTACACAAAACTCAACTCAATAAAATTCATTTATCCCTCTACTAGTAACAACGTCCACTTATTATCAACATTAATTACCGTCAGCGGTGTCATTCATCACGCACCTTAAACGTCATTATCATTTTTACCATAGTCAAGCTAAGGATAATAAAACGAGTTACCATACTCGAGGCTTTTCAACCATACCACCCTCATTGTATATGTTCATCGTATCTCATACGATCCTGCAATCACGATGGTTAGCAATAACACCAATTTTCATTGCTTCATATCATAAAATGCACATAGCAGACGTCATGTCACAATGACAGAAAACTACAATTATGCAGAAAACTACAATCATGCATAAAAGTATGTGATATACATGTCTATCAACACATCCGTAGGCCATTAAACATCCAAAAGAGCTAACCACTGCTCTGATACCACGAATGTAAGACCCCAACCCCTTATACTAGTCCTTCGTGCATTTATTACGTCGTATGAGTACTAAAAAAATTCTTTCTTTAAAAGAATCCTTCCATGCTTCACATATTATCAATGACATCAATAATAGTCAGCAATAAGACTCAAGGTTCACCCATTATCATCCCCATTACACCACTTTTACATTGTGGGTTTGAATAAACATTTGGGCAGAGTCTCCCCATAAATTGAGATATCCCAAAATAAAAATACGTCACACAATATAACTCCCAACCAGGGACAAACACACTACGAAAACAGAATACTGAAACTACGTAAATTCCCCGCCAGGGAAACCACCATCCTAAGAATAAGAAGACATCACAAGTGGGCTTCAACACCCTTATATAGTCTATATACATGCTTCCAGTTGCTCACATACGAGCAACAAATAAATGAATACCAATCTAACTGAATAAATAGCATATACTATTTACCCCCACTCATATACGCTTCTGGAAGCAGCATGATCCAACAAGCTCGAACCAATATCCCAAAGTAACTTAGTACCTGTTGTACCTGTTTCAACAGAAACAGCCCCCACACGGGTGAGCATACTCCAACTCAATCAATCACAAATCGATATACAAAATCATAATGCAACAGTTTAGATTATTCAAAACTCATAAAATATACTCCCTGTACAATTCCGAGTTTGTATAGCTTCCACACACTGTTCCTGTTTCAAACTCACGCACATTCATAATGTCAAGTTTAGTATTATCATTGAAAACATAATACTCAACGATACTATGAATTCACTACAGCAACAAGATATTATTTATGTTCAACATAAATAATTCAACATCAATGTAAACCTGGTTATCCCACTATCTCATTCTCGACAATTTCCCATATCGCTCATGCCCAAGGCATCAATACTCAACTAGTATAATCGGATCACGTACATCGACGTATCCACCATACCACATGTATTAAACTCAATTATCAAACTCAATCACTGAACCTTAAAACATCACATTAAAATACATGTATGCATGAATATATAAATACTGGGATACCTGCTCGTACGTCACCACGTACCTTATAGTCGACAACATGATGGGCTATCCCGACATCTTGAGAATCATGAAGAATCTATATCGAAATTATCACTGAATATTAGTTCATTTACAATCTAATCGATATCATGCATATCGATTCAATATCTTAATTCAACAACTCAATATTATCATCATTCACTCATCCAAGTGATATAAATCACCAATTTATGCTATGTCACATATTCAAGCATATTCATAAGTAATATTTGCTTATAACACACATTGACATGTATCTAACTCTCCTATGGATATAATGACACAGGCTCGAAGTCATTAGCATCTCATATCATAGCTCAACACTCACCAAAACACTACAATATTCTAAGTTATAAAAGTAGACTTTCCTACTACATAACTTATAGGGCTTTTGAGCCAAAACTTGAATATCACTTAAGTATATGACCAAACATCATACATGCATGATTGTCAAGCCCAAACAACCCCAAAATTCAGCAGTTACGTCCCTTAAATTTCGGCCATGATGTAAACCATAAAATTCAACAAGAATTTGGCCCAAATACCAGGTTAATTCAATTCTCTACAACAGTCTATTTTAACTCATTTCAGCAGAATCATTCAGCAGAAAGGTGAAACCAACATAACAAGATTTGAATCAATTGCAGCAGATTTTCAAGCAAGGATAGCAGTTCATTTATGAACTCAAATTAACTGGTAATTATCGAAGCAAAGTCGGAAAATCGGATATCAAAACAGTTCACGCACGCACCACACAGTTCACGCACGCATTTCGTGCGATTCCGGCGGGCTCCGGCGGCGATAGAGGCGGCGGCCGGTGTAGAAAGTATCGTCCAGATGAGGAGAAGAGATTTGGTATATGGCTTCGTCCAATTCGTAGAAGATTCGAAGAAATCGAACCAAAATCGCTCAAACCCTAGTCTGCGCGAGTTTCATCGTTCCAGATCAAAATCGAACCACTTTTCGAACACCAAAATTTGATTATCTGGTATGGAAAGATTTGCCTGAGAGTTGTGAACACGGTGGTAGGTCGGTCTCGTCGTTAGGTAGTCGGACTGCGGCGAACGGAGCGGATAAGTACACGGTGGTCGGTGATCACGCGAGAAGTGTGTGTTTTCGCACCTTTTCGTAGGTGTCCGCGATCTGTGTGTATTTTACACGTTTTTGTATGTGTTTTACATCCTACACCGATATATATTAATTCCCGACCAATTATGAACATCGGGATGTCACCGGTGTACTGGTGCATGTGCAACACATGAACAATCCACACCTAACTTCATGTCCTTATTTGAATCACAAAAATTAAATCTTTCGATTTAATGCAAATTTTATATTTAATAAAATTTCGGTGTTAATTATCATGATAATTTCGATCCCGGAATTATTTATCCCAACTCCGCTCCGAAATCCGATACTCAAGAATTAAATCTCGACATATCATATAACCACCATAATTATATCAATTGCACCATAAATAATTATTTCGGACATTCCATTAATAATTATTTCGGACATTACATAGTCCATCAGTCCAATTTATAGGCAAGTTGAGAAAATTCATGGAATAACTCTTGTCATCCAAGGATATCTCAGGTAGGTATTTCAATGCAAATTCATGAACGATTAAATTCAAGATCAAAACATGCAGAAGATCCCTCCCTTTCAATTGACTTTTTCTAGTGAGTTCCTAGAACAGCTTACACAATGAAAATACACGCAAAGAGCATGCACATTGTACACACGATATTGTAAATTATATGGACCTGCAATTATTAAATTTCAAGATCAGAACACCCGAAGATTCCAGTGTAGTCTTGTTACTTGTTAGTAAATTAAAGGCGCACTTTTAACTTCCTTCCAGTAGACTTTAAAGTGCGTTCTTAGAACAACTAATAAGAAGAAACAAAACATGAAGAACATCCACCTCGTAGGCAGTATATTTTAAATTGTGTGGGAACCACAACTATCCAAACATAGGAAAACAATAATTTTTGGTGACTTTATGTCCTCCTGGAATGTCTCCTTAAATTTTGGCATACGTTAGTGTGTTTCAGAAGGAGGATCCCAGACATAACTTTCTTGGGCAAAGTTCCACAGTTTTTAAATTGGGATCAAGAAACATCAAGTAAAAGGTATTCCAAAAAGAAGAACTTAATGAATATGTTAAGCACAAGGATAAAGTAGAAAAAGTATACAGTGTTATGTAACGGCCTTAGAATCTCGAGGGTACCTGACTATATACACATGCTCTAAATTGCACCACATAAGGAAAAGAAATTAGAGACATCCTTTTATGTGGCTTTAGGAGACATACATGCTACTTCTACGGTATAACCACTTGGATAGGGGACGAGTCCGGAGGGGTTATTGGCATCCGGTTGGAGCTCTCCGAAGACGGTGGAAGAATGCATGTTCGGGTAGGGGAGGAGACAAGTCATTGTTTTCTTGGTTCAATCGTCCAAAAAAGTAGAGGGGTTGGGATGATAGTAGGGATTGGAAACTAGTGAAGGAAACATAACATTTTGGGCATTATTGTCTTTAATGAATCAGCTTTAACTCGTAATTAATAATATGCAAAAATTAGTTAAGAACCTGGAAAAAATAACAACCCGGAAAAAATTGATAATCATTTTGTATACTAATTACATTTGCAAATCTGACTAAATTTTGACATTTCCTTTTTACCCAATTTTTAGTAGCAATTTTCCGCCCACGCAGATCAATCCTAACTAATCAACAAAGAGATTAGAGACAAAATAGTAAATTCACAAAAAAAATTGGGGAAATTGCAAGGAAGTGCTCTTTTGGGAAACTTTAATCACTTAAGTCTTGGGAAAAAAACTTTAGTGCAAGAAAATCCAAGTTGGAGAAACTTCTATTCAAATAGGTCCAATTTTCAAATTTTCAAATCAATTGGGTGTTTTATTTGACTCTTTTATCCCTCAATGGTTAGGTGAGATTGGATTTTATTCCCTAGGCTTCTGTTTAGCTTACAAAATGGTCCCTAAATAATATTTAATTATCTTTTATATCCTTATATTTATAAAAAAGTGGCATTTAACGTCTTCTTTTTACAAGTCCCCGTTTTTGCGATCCTTGGCACAAAGTGATGAAGGAAAACTTCGACACCCAAAGATGAAAGATCAGCGGAAATTTGGAGAGGCAATTCTTCAGTTCTGACAACAAGGTCCTAGTAAAACGGATTCTCAAACTTTTGACTCGGTTAATAACATGTCTTTCAGCGAGGAGGATGAGGAAAGAGTAACTCCAGAAACCCTGTTGCTACTGAAAAATGCTTTACGAGAAGAAGTTCCACAACCTGAATCTACCCTCGAAGAGCGAATTACTCTAGATGATGTAAAAAGGAAGATTCGTAGGAACTACAACGAGGATCCACTGGCATGGTGGAACAAAAATGAGCTCAGAGCTACTTTGAAGGTTAAAATTGGAAAAGAAAATGAGTTTGTTAGGTACAAGCCGATCCCCATGAACCAGGAAGATCGAAAGGATATGCAGATCATACTTAAGGAGCATCTTGACCTTAAGTTAATCTCCGCAGGTATTTCTCCATACAGCAGCCCAGGATTTCTTGTACGGAATCATGGAGAAATTAAACGAGGAAAGCCGAGATTGGTGATCAACTCTAAAGGGATCAACGAAATCTTGGAGTTCGATGGTTATTTTATCCCAAGCAGAGAACATTTGGTAAATAGTATCAAGAATGCCAAAGTGTTTTCTAAATTCGATTGCAAGTCTGGGTTCTACCAGATTAAAATGGAGGAAGCAAGCAGAAAGTTCACGGCATTCTCCACACCACAAGGACATTATATTTGGAATGTCATGACAATGGGATTAGCAAATGCTCCCCAGATATATCAGAGGAAGATGGATAATCTTTTCAAGGATTACTCCAGCTTCATATTCGTGTACATTGAATACATCCTTATAGCGTCAAAAAACATGAAAGAACATCTGGAAATCTTTTCAGACGTTTGTTACAAGGAAGGATTGGTGCTTTCCGAAAAGAAAGCAGTAATTGCTACAAGACAGATCGAGTTCCTTGGAATTGAGATCGATGAATCTGGAATCATCATGCAAAATCATATTGTTGAAAAAGTACAAGGATATCCGGATGACCTCAAGGATTTAAAACAACTTCAGAGTTTTTTAGGAGTTGTTAATTTCGCTGGGATGTTTATCAACAATCTAGCAAACCACAGGAAGGTGTTCAGTCCGCTACTCAAAAAGGATGTTAAATTTGAGTGGAATGACGATCATAGACAAGCTGTCAAACAGCTGAAGGAGGTTTGCAGGCAACTACCAAAGCTTGCAATACCAAACGACGAGGATGAACTGGTATTATACACAGATGCCAGTGATCACTGGTGGGCGGCAGTTCTCATGAAAATTACACCAGAAGGAGAAGTGCCATGCAGTGGGCTATTCGATAGCAACGAAGTTATCAGATGGCACATCAACGAGAAGGAGTTCTTTGCTGTTCGAAAGGCTTTTAAGAAATGGCCACTTTTCCTACTTGCAAAGAAATTTATCTTGAAAATAGATAATACAAGTGTCAAAGCCTTTTTTAAAAATAAAATCGAATCAAAACCAGAAAAGGCTAGACTTTTAAGATGGCAAGCTGAATGCCAATATTATGATTATGATATTGTCATTGTGAAATCTGATAAAAATATTCTTGCAGATTTCTTAACACGAGATGGAGGGACACATTGCTAGCGATACCCTCAAACGAGTTAGGAATCTCAGGGAAAACCTGGAGATCCTGGAACGAGATTTTGGGACTCTTTGTCTCAATGCAGAGGTCGCGGGACGACTTCAACGAGCAGATCAGGAACTTGTTACTGATCATATACGAGCATGCTTTCGGGACCACGAACGTCTGTTTGAAGTCTTGAAAGGGCCTATCCTTCAGACAGCACCTTCAACGATGCAGAAAGAAGTGTTAGAGAACGGGGCTCATCTAACCCGGAGGCAAGTGATTCAAGTACCCCTGTCACGAGTGCTTCAGATGATGCATTCCTTGAGGATGTACAAGCTGAAGCGAATGTTGAGGGTCGGGTGTCTTCACAATCTGAACCTTCAAGTCAACCCAGCACCTCTGGGGTAAAGAGGGAGAGTTGAATCTTAGGCCAATGACTGGCAAGTCTAAGGTTCAAACGAATGATGATTTAGTTTCTTCTCCTATGCAGGATTACCAACGCACTTGGGAGAAATTAATTACCAGGCGAGGTATCAACCCAGATAAATCTATAGTTGATATCTCAGGAAAATATCCGAGAGTTTGGATGAAACCAGGCAGCCATCCAAACGATGTTCAGGAATGGTATAATTTCGGAGCTTTGGCTTCGGTTTATACTGTGGCACCAGCTTTCTCCGAAATATCAAAATTAGCAAAATGGATCAGAGAAGCTGTTTACGAGACTTGGGCCAATAATCTACATTTGGCAAGAGACGACATTTTGGAGTCGTAGTTTTTCAGTGCTGCTCCAGAACCGGGAAAGAAAGGCTTCATCGAAGCTTTTCATTTTATCAAGCTTAGAAGACCAGATGGAAACGCCCTGAAAAATATAAAAATGGCGTTACCTGAAGGAATTCCAATTTTGGCTGGAACTATCACAGAAGATGAAGTTTCAACCAGACGAGCATGGGGTCTTTGGGTTTGTCTCACAGAAATGGACAAAGTCAAATACTCATTCAAGTTCTTCCAGAATTTAGCCAACGGAACTTTCTTGCTGAATTCCATGACAGGAACCTCCACGAGATTTGCCGAAGAACTCTTTGAAACAAAGAGAAGAATTCTTTGGGAGAACAAGATTCCGGCAGGAATGGAGACTTACCGGAAATTCTGCAACATGGCGCACATTGGCCAATGGATTGATCATATCTGCCAAGCATGCCCGAAGCAGAAAGAACCAGAGTTCGGGAAAGGATTCCGATCCAAACCCGACAGATCAGAGGCAGGAAAAGACAAAAGACCTGCTGACAAGAGGGCCGGTTTTCCTAAAGATCGGGGACCACAAAAACCACTAATGTAAAGATTCCCCGACAAAGGAAAAGAGGTGGACCATTAGAAGTTAGTGCGGATACTGTTCAACGCACTCAGACAAAAAATAATGGACCACTCACGAGAAAAGTTGGCACAACCGGACAAAGATGCCAGACCACGTGAAAGTTAAGGCACACTCACAGGCGCACTCAACAATTATCAAGATTTGGAATCCGCATTTGAAGTCTGGATTCATGCCTATATAAGGGCACTCATTCAGGAAGCTAAGGACATCAAAAATTATCCATAGTTTTCTGAGAAATAAATTTAGAGTCTCCAAGCTTTGTAATATTTCAACTTTCGTAGCTTGGTAATATTTCTTTCTTTCTTTCTTTTGTAATCGTCTGTATTATTGTTCTGTTTGTTTCAAGTTTATATGTTCTTGAGTCGAGCCTCATCTATATGAGAGGCTAAACAAGTCTGCCTCCTCCCAAAAGGAGACGTTTTAATGTAATAGATATTATAAGTATTCCAGAATAAAAATAAGGCTGTTGCCCAGCTATCTCCCAGATTTCTTTAAATCTTTTTTATATATTGAGTATACCTTACGCCCTAAGGTAGGAAACGAATTAGGGTTGTGCTGTGCGGTTTCTGAAGGAGTCGGATAACTGGCAGACTAGCCTCGCCCGTGAGCTGAGGTTGAATGGTGAGGAGCCATTCGTAAAACAGTCTGGAGGCAGTAAGTTTTCGACTGGTGGCGTTGCGACCCACCTCACCCGGTGCCGTTATGGTCAAAATGGTATATTTCAGTTTGTTAAAATTTTATTGTAATACGGAAGCATGTTGGGCCTTTTATTGTTTTTTAACATGATCTTCAAATCGGGTTATGAATTATAATTAGAAGATTGTTACATGAACTGTGAGTCCTTTGCAAAAGTATGCTCTTGGGTTCACCCGAGATGACAGAAACTGAAGGATATCATGTTCATAAATGATACTGTTTCATGAATAATAGGATAAAGAAGATGATAAATAGTATATAGATGCTTATTTGTTCTTTAAACATTTTCTTAGGGTTAAGAATGTAATTTTATTAAGAGTTGGTTGGACCATGTGGATCACTTGGACCACATGGACCACATGGGGGTTTTATAGTCATTTCAACCAAGAATGGACCTAAGTGATCTAAGGTTTTTTAACTAGGCTAGGATGAATTAAGTTTCAGAAAGGGTACCGGCCCGCAATTTTCCCAAAAAAATTATTATCATCATATCCACACACATACACACACACATATATACATATATTATATATGTTATGTCATTTTATGTTATTTTTTTCTAGGAGTATGTGCAATGAATACAATTCAAGTTTCTGTAGTATGATTCTCAAAATATAACATAGGACTTAGAGAGCTAAAAGTGCAACATATTACAAGCTTGAAAATTTGTGAAGAAACCAATCATAGGTACGATATTTAGATCATGGTTGTATAAAATGTTTTCTGATGCCGAGTGCTTGGTTCAATGGGTTGGTAAAAATGGTCAGATATGATTGTTAAAAACTCTTAGTTATATAATATATAATACATAATTCCCTCAACTTTGTATTTCATTGGTAAAGAGTCTGGTGTTGAAACTTGGGTTAGAAGACGGATTTCTTTGAAACTCAATTATGGATATGTTTGCAATAATATTACTTTATTTAAGTTCTACGAACTACAAATAGAATTCTTCCACTCTAATTAGAGCTTAGTGAGTAGTAATCAAGTGTTTGATGTGTTTTGAGGTGATACCCGGACCGGACAAACCCGTAAAAACATAGTCAATGGGTTGTCTCAAGATGTTAGCTAATTGGGATCGGCGAGCTCAGCTACTCGCCCATGTAGCGCGAGCTCACTATCTCGCCCAGGTAGGGCGGCGAGCTGCTGCTCACCCTCACCCGAGGCAGGCGAGCTCCGCTGCTCGCCCAAGTAGGGTGGTGAGCTGCTGAGCTCGCCTAAGTGGTGTAGGGCGAGCTGCCCAGCTTGCCCAGGCACCAGCTCCCCCAGGTATGGTGAGGTAAGCAGCTCGCCCAGGTAGGTTGAGCTCATAACTCGTTCAGTTAGCCTTGTTTGTCCTTCCGAGCTAAGTCATTAACCCTCCCTGAGCATGCATAGCTCCAAGCATGCCAAGCTCCAAGCAGGCTTAGCTCCTTGCATGCCAAGCTCCCAACATTCCTAGCTCCAAACATGCGTTGCTCCAGGCAAGCTAATAACCATGCTATACTCCAAGCATGCCTAACTCCAAACATGTGTAGCTCCAGGCATGCCAAGCTAACAAACATGCTACACTCCAAGCATGCCAACAACTTGGTTTAGTCAAACTAGTGGGCGAGCTCTGAGCTCGCCTATGCCACCTACCAGGCGGGCTTAGAGCTCGCCCGGCGGCTTTTATCGCCCATGTTGGCATGGACGAGCTAAACTTCATAGAACGTCCACACAAATCAGGTAAAAGGTACGACCAATATCTTCAAGTACGAATAGAATATTACAAGCTGCATGCATATCGTATGGGGAAAGTGACATCCTCTGGTCTATGGCATATATCAGATCCTAAAGGCTATGAGCATATCGTACGGGGAGAATGACATCTACTGGTCCCGACTTTGGGACCCTGATACCCACCCTTAGCTTCAGAAGATGTCCCTAGGCTCCTAATAGGCTGTTAAAGGTTGTCTCACTTCCCTCACCCTATAAATAACAGATTTGTTGACGAGAAAAGGTATTCACTATACTTATAATTTGTGATATCCCTGAAATGGTTAATTGCATTTGGGCAATAATTGTGCTTATATGATTAATTATGTGGTAATTAATTATGCATTGGATTTATTTACCTTATGGAAATGCATGGTCATGTGGATAGGGTGACCCGGGGTTGCATTTCAGGGTGCATGTGGTGCATGTTGGGAATTATGGTTGGGAGCATGATTTATTTGCCATGTGTAGCAATTAATTAGAAATCATGTGTTTAATTGATATTTTGATGCATTTGGTTTAATGCTTTGGAAAATATCATGTTGGGGTGTTTTATACACCATGAGATACTTTGGTATGCATTTTATTAAACCCAACACTTTTATACCCTTTTAACCCCACCTCATCCACTTTCACTTTACCAAAATCAAAATTCCACAAACCCTTCCTCCTCCAATTTTCGAGCTCAAGGTTGGGGGTGAAGAGAAACCTTTCAAAAATCTTGTTTTGTGGAGATTGTTGGGTGATTTGAAGTCCCCAAGAGGTATGGATACCTCATGGTTAATTTTGTAAGGTTTTGTTTGAGTTTGGTATGATTTTGAATGGTTTTAAAATGGGTTTTGTTGGGTTGTGGTGGTTTTGGTTAAGGGTTAGATTTATACTTGTTTTGAAGTATATTTTGGTGGTCTATGTTCTTTAGATATTGTTGGTTTGTTTGGTTAAGTGTTGGAAAGGATTGGTGAAAAACGCATGTCTGTGCGAGGCGATCGATCGCCTGAAAAGAGGCGACCGATCGCCAAGGGGCAGTAACATTTTTGCGGGACAGGCGATCGATCGCCTGTTATGAGGCGACCGATCGCCGAGAGGCAGTAGCCAAATTAAGGGCTAGGCGATCGATCGCCATGTTTGGCGCGATCGATCGCCGCGATGAAAATTTTGAGGCGATCGATCGCCTGGGTGAAGCGATCGATCGCCGCCTGTGGAATTTTGGAAAATGGTTTCTTTTGTCAAATTTTTGGTATTTGGCTATAATTTGGCTTCTAATATGGGGTTGTGTGATTGTGTAGAACCATCCCAGGTAGCAACGCAACCGAGGAACTGAAGCCAGATCAATTCCACTTTTGGAAAGGTACGTAGTGGACGTACGGGCACCCCAACGGTACATGTATCTTATATACTTATTGTTTATGCATTGTGGATGCAAGTATATATGTGGTATTGCATAGTGGATGCAAATACATGTTATGCATGATGGTTATAGATGCATATGATTATTGGTGCACATCCCATGAGTCGTGGTCATCCCTTGATGATTTTAATGCTTGCCGCTATTTGGTTTGGTTCCGCTAAATGTGAAGCGAGGGGTGGGAGCACCGCATGTCACATTTGAGCGTGGTTATCATATAGGGCGAGGAAAGGGTATTTGCCGCTCAATGAGAGGCGAGGGGTGGGAGTCCCGCAGTCCATTGAAGCGAGGTTATCCTATGCCGCCTATATGTAAATAAGCGAGGGGCATTAAAATACATTGTGATTGACAGACTAGGGATTGGTGATCAGTATTTGTTATTGATGAGCTGGTATATGTCATGACATGTTTAGACCATTAAAAATAATCTATTGATTATACTCATGAGTTATGGTACAGGGACAACCAAACGGGAAGCGTTTGAAATGCATGGGAAAACAGGAAGTGTTTTATTATGATTATGCATTTTCGCTTTATCTTCATATTGTGTTGAATATGAATGATTATTATTGCTCATGTTTGGGGGTTGTCCTTGTAGGTACACGTTTGGCATGATAGAAGGGCTAGACGGGTTGAGATGGTGAGCTTTTGAGGATGCTTTTGGAACTTGAAGGACAGGATTATTTTGGATAGTATCTACTCTAGGAGTAGTATAAAACTATAATTAAACACATTCATTGATTGGAATGTAATTAATCCTTTTGGTAGTCCTTATTTTTGGCATGTAATTGCTTAAGCTCATAAACTCAACACGTTATTTCTCACTCTGATCATTTATATTAGCTCTATTATGCCTTGATTCCGCACTTAAGGATTAGGGTCCTTACATTAGTGGTATCAGAGCAGGGGTTAGAGAACCCGGGAACGAGCGAAGGGTAGCCTTAGCATGTTTGGCTAGGTGCTTACATTTGAAGCATGTTTATGCATGTGGTGCATATTAATGTATATCCTGTTATACTAACGTGCTTATTCTCATTCCTGTTATCTAACGGCATAACATATATATTGCTTTGGAATTGTTGTTAACATTTGTATTACAGCATGGCTGCTAATGAGGAAGTTGGAGATGTTGGTAGTGTGAATGCAAGCGTTGGTCAGGCGAACCCTCTACCTCCACCGGCTGTAGGAATGGAACCAGTGGTTCAGTTATTGCTACCGGGTGAGATTAGCTTGACGCAATTTCTATCTTATCATCCGCCCCGGTTTGAGGGAACAGAGTCCGGAGAAGAGGCTGAAGAATGGTTGGAAAGACTTGAGCAGATCTTTGTATCGGCTCCTTGTGCTGTGACAGCTTGGCTGAGGCTGCCGGAGTTTCAATTAGCCAAGAAACCTCTAATGTGGTGGAGGAGCACAGTAATGGAAATGAGAGCACTGGGTGCTGTGATTGACTGGACACTCTTCAGGACTAGGTTTCTGAATCGGTATTTCTCCGCTGCGGCGAGACAGACAAAGGAGGATGAATTCACAAGTTTGAAGCATGGGAACATGTCAGTGGCAGACTATGCCACACGGTACTCTTCGTTGCTGAGGTACGTTCCCCACATTGCCACCAGTGGACACGCTAAGATGAGGAACTTTATGAAAGGGTTGCGACCGGAGCTCTATGACCGGGTTATCACTAATAACCCAACTTCTTTTGATGATGCTCTCACAAGAGCGGAGCTTGCTGAGCTAGGAGTGGGAGCTTACGCCATGCCACCACCGGTACAGCAACAGAGGCAGACTAGTGATAGCTTGAGGCCTCGGGGTGAGCCATTTAAACCCCGTGGTGCCTCTTCATCTTCGCGATATGGTGGAAAGAAACACTTTGGTCAGAAACAGGATAGCAAGAAGGGCAATTGGTCCGCAAATCGAGGGTCTTCACAAGGGGATAGGCCGGGAGAGCCAAGGTGCAACAATTGTGGAGGACCACATTCTTCAAACAAGTGTCCTGCTTGTTATATCTGTGGCAAAATGGGCCACATCGCTCGGTATTGCCCCACACGGGGAGGACAGTCAGAGTATCAGGGCAACAGGCCGAGGTTTGAGGATAGGACAGTGCAGCAGAGGCAGCAGTTTGGGCCTCGACCATCGGGAGGTCAGACAGTAGGACCACCCCAGGGGCAAGTGTATGCACTGACCAGGGTGCAGGCCCAGGCAGCTCCAGAGGAGGTGATCGCCGGTACGTGTCATTTATTTACGTACCCTGCTTTTATTTTGATCGATACAGGTGCCTCTCATTCTTTTGTATCGGTGGGTTTTGTGGAAAGACACCATATTCGCACGTCTTCTCTACCCACGCCTCTCCTTGTCTCGACACCCACTGGAAGAAATGTCGTTGCTGATCAGTTTATGGCAGACTGCCTCATTTATTTTGAGGGCAACGAATTGAGATCAGACTTGATTGTGCTGGGTATGTCAGACTTCGACTGCATCTTGGGTATTGATGTTCTGAACAGATATCAGGCAGTGGTAGATTGCCGGCAGAGGACAGTGAAGTCAGACCTGAGTTGGGCAGTCAGTGGACCTTCTATGGCAACGGTTCTCGTGCGAAGATTCCGTTGATTTCAGCGATCAAGATGACTCAGTTGTTGGAACGTGGCCACACGGGCTATCTTATTTATGCCGTGGACACGTCTGGGAAGGATAAGGATCTAAGAGTTGAGGATGTACCAGTAGTGGCAGAGTTTGCTGATGCGTTTCCAGAAGAGATCCCAGGATTTCCACCGGATAGGGAAGTTGAGTTTGGGATCGAGTTGCTGCCAGGGACATCCGCTATCTCTCGTGCACCTTACAGGATGGCACCGGCTGAGTTGAGAGAATTGAAGGAACAGTTACAGGATCTCCTGGATAAGGGATATATACGCCCGAGCTTTTCGCCATGGGGCGCACCAGTTCTCTTTGTGAAAAAGAAGGACGGTTCGATGCGGCTGTGTATCGATTACCGGCAACTGAATAAGGCTACAGTGAAGAACAAGTATCCTCTTCCAAGGATCGACGATCTGTTTGATCAGTTGCAAGGTACCAGGGTGTATAGCAAGATTGATTTGAGATCCAGGTATCATCAGATTCGGGTCAGAGAGGAAGATGTGCAGAAGACAGCATTCCGGACCCGATATGGGCATTATGAGTTCCTAGTGATGCCGTTCGGCGTGACGAATGCTCCAGCAGTCTTTATGAGTCTGATGAACAGAGTGTTTCAGCAGTATCTTGATCAGTTCGTCATTGTGTTTATTGACGACATTCTTATCTACTCCCGGAGTGAGGAAGAGCATGTGAAACACTTGAGGACAGTGCTTCAGATTCTCAGAGAGCATCAGTTGTATGCTAAGCTCAGTAAGTGTGAATTTTGGCTGAGCAGTGTAGTGTTTCTGGGGCATGTCATATCAAACAGTGGGATATCTGTAGATCCCAAGAAGATTGAGGCTGTGATGGAGTGGGCTGCCCCCACTTCTGTGCCAGAAATAGGGAGTTTTCTGGGTTTGGCCGGATATTATCGACGCTTTGTCGAGGGCTTTTCGAAGATTGCCAAGCCGTTGACACAGTTGACCCAGAAGGGAGTGCCTTTCTTTTGGTCAGAAGCTTGTGAGGAGAGCTTCCAGGAATTGAAGCACCGGTTGACGACGGCGCCAGTGTTAGTGATCCCTACGGAGAACTCCAGATTTGTTTTGTATACTGACGCATCACTCCAGGGCCTTGGGTGTGTTCTGATGCAAGATAAGCATGTGGTAGCTTATGCATCGAGGCAGTTGAAGCCACATGAGACCAGATATCCAGTTCATGACTTGGAATTGGCGGCTATCATCTTCGCCCTGAAGATTTGGAGGCATTATTTATATGGTACGTCGTTTACCATATACACGGATCACAAGAGCCTCAAGTTTTTATTCACTCAGGCAGAGCTGAACATGAGGCAGAGGAGATGGATGGACATACTCAAGACTATGACTGTGAGATAGAGTACCATCCGGGGAAAGCCAATTTGACAGCAGATGCTTTGAGCCGGAAAGTGAGGAGTTCTGCTGAAGACGTCATTCATTTGTCTGCTATGATGACCTCCTATTGCCAGTTGGGCTATGATTTTGACATTGATGCATCACCTGTGTATGTATCAACTTTGCTAGCTGAGCCAGATATTTATGAGCGTATCAGGAGAGCTCAGAGGTCAGATGACGAGGTCCAGAAGTGGTTATCTTTAGTACATCTTGGTCAACCGACGAAGTTCAGAGTGGCCGATGACGGATCTTTGAGATTGGGTGACCGATGGGTGGTTCCAAGTACGCCGGAGTTGCGTAAAGGGATCTTGGAGCGAGCTCACAGTAGCAGACTTAGCATCCACCCAGGCGGGAAAAAGATGTACAGAGATCTGCGTGGTCAGTTTTGGTGGAAGAGAATGAAGTCTGATGTCGTCGCTTTTGTAAAGAGGTGTTTGATCTGCCAGCAGGTTAAGGCAGAGAGACAGAGACCTGGCGGCGAGCTGAGAAGCTTGGAGATACCGAATTGGAAGTGGGAGCACATTTCCATGGACTTCGTGACTCATCTACCGAGGAGTGCTTCAGGCTTCGATGCTATTTGGGTGATTGTGGACAGATTGACTAAGGTAGCCCACTTTATCCCCTATAGCATGACTTTCACATTTTTGAGGATGGCGCAGTTGTATATTAGAGATGTGGTGAGATTGCATGGGATCCCCATTTCCATAGTGTCAGATCGAGATCCGCGATTCACATCTCATTTCTGGGAAGGCCTTCAGTCAGCTTTGGGAACTGAAGTCAGATTGAGTACTGCTTATCATCCTCAGACGGATGGCCAGACCGAGCGCACTATCCAGACGCTCGAGGACATGTTAAGAGCTTGTGTTTTGGAGTTCGATGCCTCTTGGCAAGATTCAGTACCTTTGGTAGAGTTTTCGTATAACAATAGCTACCAGGCAAGTATTCAGATGGCTCCGTTTGAAGCTCTTTATGGCAGACGGTGTAGATCACCCTTGTGTTGGGATGATTTGGACCGCAAATCGGTCGGAGGACCGGAGTTGATTCGGGAAATGGAAGAAAAGATAAAGACGATAAGGCAGAAAATGAAAGCGGCCCAGGACAGACAGATAGCTTATGCAAATAAACGGCGGAGACCGTTGGAATTTCAGTTGGGAGATAAGGTCTTCTTGAAGATCTCACCTTTCAGAGGCATTGTGCGATTTGGGATGCGCGGGAAACTGTCTCCGAGGTATGTTGGACCGTACGAGATTTTGCAGCGCATTGGCACTTTAGCTTACCGACTGGCTTTGCCGCCTTCTTTATCTGGTATACATGATGTGTTTCATGTATCGATGCTGCGGAAGTATGAGCCGGATCCGTCGCATGTGTTACAGCCTTCCGAAGTTCAGTTAGAGTCCGATGTGTCTTATGTGGAACGGCCTGTCAGAATTCTGGATCGAGCAGACCGTAGACTTCGGAACAAAGTGATACCTATGATCAAGGTTCAGTGGGATCGCAGGGGTGTCGAGGAGGCAACGTGGGAGACGGAGCGGCATATGGTGCAGCACTACCCGGAACTATTCTCTGGTATGAGTTTATGTTTAGTTTCCTTTTGGGGTAAGTGTGTGATTTCGAGGACGAAATCTTATAAGTAGGGGAGTATTGTGATATCCCCGAAATGGTTAATTGCATTTGGGCAATAATTGTGCTTATATGATTAATTATGTGGTAATTAATTATGCATTGGATTTATTTACCTTATGGAAATGCATGGTCATGTGGATAGGGTGACCCGGGGTTGCATTTCAGGGTGCATGTGGTGCATGTTGGGAATTATGGTTGGGAGCATGATTTATTTGCCATGTGTAGCAATTAATTAGAAATCATGTGTTTAATTGATATTTTGATGCATTTGGTTTAATGCTTTGGAAAATATCATGTTGGGGTGTTTTATACACCATGGGATACTTTGGTATGCATTTTATTAAACCCAACACTTTTATACCCTTTTAACCCCACCTCATCCACTTTCACTTTACCAAAATCAAAATTCCACAAACCCTTCCTCCTCCAATTTTCGAGCTCAAGGTTGGGGGTGAAGAGAAACCTTTCAAAAATCTTGTTTTGTGGAGATTGTTGGGTGATTTGAAGTCCCCAAGAGGTATGGATACCTCATGGTTAATTTTGTAAGGTTTTGTTTGAGTTTGGTATGATTTTGAATGGTTTTAAAATGGGTTTTGTTGGGTTGTGGTGGTTTTGGTTAAGGGTTAGATTTATACTTGTTTTGAAGTATATTTTGGTGGTCTATGTTGTTTAGATGTTGTTGGTTTGTTTGGTTAAGTGTTGGAAAGGATTGGAAGAAATTTTGGGAGCAAAAATGGTGAAAAACGCATGTCTGTGCGAGGCGATCGATCGTCTGAAAAGAGGCGACCGATCGCCAAGGGGCAGTAACATTTTTGCGGGACAGGCGATCGATCGCCTGTTATGAGGCGACCGATCGCCGAGAGGCAGTAGCCAAATTAAGGGCTAGGCGATCGATCGCCATGTTTGGCGCGATCGATCGCCGCGATGAAAATTTTGAGGCGATCGATCGCCTGGGTGAAGCGATCGATCGCCGCCTGTGGAATTTTGGAAAATGGTTTCTTTTGTCAAATTTTTGGTATTTGGCTATAATTTGGCTTCTAATATGGGGTTGTGTGATTGTGTAGAACCATCCCAGGTAGCAACGCAACCGAGGAACTGAAGCCAGATCAATTCCACTTTTGGAAAGGTACGTAGTGGACGTACGGACACCCCAACGGTACATGTATCTTATATACTTATTGTTTATGCATTGTGGATGCAAGTATATATGTGGTATTGCATAGTGGATGCAAATACATGTTATGCATGATGGTTATAGATGCATATGATTATTGGTGCACATCCCATGAGTCGTGGTCATCCCTTGATGATTTTAATGCTTGCCGCTATTTGGTTTGGTTCCGCTAAATGTGAAGCGAGGGGTGGGAGCGCCGCATGTCACATTTGAGCGTGGTTATCATATAGGGCGAGGAAAGGGTATTTGCCGCTCAATGAGAGGCGAGGGGTGGGAGTCCCGCAGTCCATTGAAGCGAGGTTATCCTATGCCGCCTATATGTAAATAAGCGAGGGGCATTAAAATACATTGTGATTGACAGACTAGGGATTGGTGATCAGTATTTGTTATTGATGAGCTGGTATATGTCATGACATGTTTAGACCATTAAAAATAATCTATTGATTATACTCATGAGTTATGGTACAGGGACAACCAAACGGGAAGCGTTTGAAATGCATGGGAAAACAGGAAGTGTTTTATTATGATTATGCATTTTCGCTTTATCTTCATATTGTGTTGAATATGAATGATTATTATTGCTCATGTTTGGGGGTTGTCCTTGTAGGTACACGTTTGGCATGATAGAAGGGCTAGACGGGTTGAGATGGTGAGCTTTTGAGGATGCTTTTGGAACTTGAAGGACAGGATTATTTTGGATAGTATCTACTCTAGGAGTAGTATAAAACTATAATTAAACACATTCATTGATTGGAATGTAATTAATCCTTTTGGTAGTCCTTATTTTTGGCATGTAATTGCTTAAGCTCATAAACTCAACACGTTATTTCTCACTCTGATCATTTATATTAGCTCTATTATGCCTTGATTCCGCACTTAAGGATTAGGGTCCTTACATAATTTTAAGCTCATCTCGTTACTCTACCCTTTTGTCGATTTCTGACTTGAGCGTCTGAGAGGACTCGTCGGGACATCCTTCCGTATCCCTTCTTACACTTGTTTGTGATTTTAGGTCTCACCAGCACTCGGAGCTATTATCAGAGTTGTTACCAGCACCCTAGATCCGCCGGAAAGAAGACATATAATTTTAGCAAGCATCATTTGGCGCCGTCTGTGGGAAACTTGAGCAAAGATGTAGAGTTAGGTGTAAGCAGAAAAAGTAGAAGGATGAGCATGGTGGAATGGTGCCCAGAGTCAGGAAGCGAATGACTCTCTCCAATGGTGAATGTGGGAGGCGTCAACATGGAGAGCATGCAAAGTTCATCAACAAGACTTTGGGGGAGATCAGGCGGAGGGAATATGCAAACCTCATCCCTTGACGTTCGTCACGGGATACCATACTTTGGAAAAAATGCTCATAAGGTGGTCGATGAAACTACTCAAAGGATTTTCAGGCAAAGTCACTTCAAGCCATCCTGCTTGAAGTCATCCTTAGTTCCCCAGCATTAGCTCATCCATGGCGTCGAGTGTGAACTCAACCTTAGTCTCCACCATAAGCTCATTCTTAGCTCCCCAGCATAGCTCGATGGATGTCATTCTTAGCTCCTCAACACGAAGTCCTACTTAGTTTTGAAGGTGCAAGTTATCCTTAGCTACCCGCCTTGAGCTCATCTTTAGCTTTCTGGAACTAAGGTGCGAACAACCCCCTCGGGCGAAAAACTTGGGAAACAGTGGGCGAAGACGTTGAAATGTCATGAAGAAGAGAACATAGAAGAGCAGACACAATGGAATTCCTTATGGAATATAGGAATGTCGAGCACCCCCTGTAATGAACTTGGGAGACATGAAGAACATCTAAGCATATTTCATCACCAACACTATGGAGAAAGCCCTTAAGAAGAATCAACACCCACCACCGACTGAAGATTGGGAACCATTGCTAGATCCTGAGGAAGACATTGAAGTCCAACGAAGCCACGCTGAGGGGATAAATCTCGTCCAAAGCACAGGAGACCCGAAAGTAATTCAAAAGATGGAAGAGATGTGGAATAAAATTAAGAAACTAAGATTGCAGCTTAAAGAGAAAGTTCGTGCCCTAAAAAAGGAGAATCTTATATCCCTCGTGATTATAGAGGGAGAACCCGCACTCTACTTTTCAGCAGTCAAGCATGGATGAGTATGATTGAAGCACAGATCCTCAAGAGCATCTCGGAGATTCCAGAAGGTGGTCATATTGCGCCGATACTCTGGCAGAGTCAAGTATAGGGTGTTCGTCAACACATTTAGTGAGATCGGCCAAGCAATGATTCAACATGTAGGGGACCTAACTCCCCAAAGTCCTTCCAAGGACTTAAGCTCAGCCTTTTTACACCAATTTGCTTGCAATACAAAAGATATTGCTTAGTCTATCTGTCATGAAACAACATGATCATGACTCCTTGCGAAAGTTCATCCACAGCTTCAACAACGTCACCCTGGAAGTCATCATTGGCTCATCATATGAAAGTCAACCTTAGCTCATCAGCTCCTCAGTTGAAGTACATCCTTAGTTCCGCAGCTGTGTAGGTGGGGGTTATCCTTTATTGACAAGCCCCCAACAGGTCATCACCTCATGGCCAAGCACACAATGGGATGAGCTCCCAACTGTTCATCCATTTGCAGACTAGCGTCCAACATGTCGAGCTTGAATTACAAAACTTAGCATCCTCGTACACGCACAGTATGTTTGTAGAATCGATTTTTTTTAAATAAAGTTGTTTTATAATTAAGTCAGTTTATATAAAACAAATTTGATAATTATACTAAGTTAGTTTTTGTGAATAATTGTATTTTTTCATTAAGTTAATTGTTAATTGTACTAATAATAAAATTGTCATTCAAGCAATGTAATTATCATGATAGAGACAATATTATAATGATCATAATTCGACAATATTATAATTATCACAATTTGGATCTTGGACAATTGTCCATACAAACTTATTAATTTTATCGCAGTTCGGATCCAATTTGAATAGCAGTAGCTCAAGTGCTATTATGCATCAGTATATATGAATGATATGAATTGCTCAAACAAGAATTCTTCAACAACGAACAACCAGTTTAGATATTCACTCCTCATGATCATCCACCAATTATGTGCTTCAATCCGCTTTTGGAAGCCCTAGGTTTGAAGGTTCATTATTTTAGTTTAGAGTTTGAATTTAGAGTTTGAATTTTGATTCGAAGTATTTGCGTTATATATTTATGGAATAATTGAGCTCAAATTGATTTTTATTTGTTTTTAGTTTAAATATCATTCAGGTTATTATTTTATGTTTTTTTATGCATAACATAGAATTTATTCATTTTTTATAAAAATAAAAAAAAATATTTTCATCAAAATAGAAAGAAAAAAAAAGACGTGATTCATCAAGAAAATCCATCTCACCAAATTCAAATGATTCGAAAACTACGTACTCGAGTAAAATATCATTGCTAGATAGACCTCAATTAATAAACTTTTGAATCAATTTTGAGTTTATGATTCCTCGAACTTATACAAGTGATGCCAAGTTTTAAAATTTTTTTTTTAAAAATGAGGTCAAAGGAAACCAATTTTTTCGTAATTACAACATATTTCTATAAATCTAATGACATAACATTTATTTTTTGTGCTTTTTTAATTTTTGAGTCAAGTGCCTTTCGGGGTGTTTACCCAACTTGTTGCGATTACGCTCGACAGAGGATCAGCCAAGCTATCGTTACGCTGAGCTCATTTGCCTTGGTTACACCAAGTGCCTTCAATGGTGTTTACCCAACCTGCTGTGGTTACGCCAGGTAGAGGATCAACCGAGCTATGATTACGCCGAGCTCATTTGCATTGGTTACTCCAAGTGCTTTTAAGAGGTGCTTACCCAACCTGCTGAGGTTATGGCAGAGGATCATCGGAGCGATGGTTACACCGAGCTCATTTGCCTTGGATTCTGATTCTGCTAGTTGCCCGGACACTCGTAGGTCGGTGACTGGTTTTTGTGGTATGCTTGGTGATTTTGTCACGTGGAGGTCTAAGAAGCAGTAGACAATATATATGTCATCTGCAGAAGCAGAATATAGGGCCATAGCAAGTGCTACATGTGAATTTTGTGGCTATTTTCTGTGCTCAAAGCTTTGGAAGTCACGAGCAGTGAACCAGCAGTCTTATTTTGCGATAGTAAAGCCGCAACGTACATTGTCTCCAATCCAGTATTTCAAGAGCGCACACAGCATATCGAGATCGATTGTCATCAAGTTTGGGAAAAGCTTCAGGCTGGTCTTATCAAGATATTGCATCTCTCTTCTACATTACAACTTGCGGACTTGTTCACTAAAGCTTTGCTTCGAACACGACTCAAATTTTTGTTGTCCAAGATGGGAATTATCAATATCCATTCCACATCTTGAATGTGAGTATTAGAAGTATATTTCATATAAAATACTTTTAGTTAGAGTTGCAAAATACTTCTAATAATCGTAAATAGTATAATTTGTGTTCATGTTAATTAACGAATTTAGTTCTCGATTGTCTTTATTTCGTTTGACATTGGACTAAGGGGTTAGAACCGATGACCAACTTATGAATTCACATCGTTTTAATTTTAAAAATCAGCTAGCTTTATTTTGGTATCGAGCATACCTGGTACGCCCGCAAGTGAGAGCGAAATTTATTCAGTTTCAACTTTCAATCAACGGTTTTGGGCCACAAAGTTGGGCCTGACTTTGTCGACTTACATCTTGCTCCAATATCTCTTGCGCCAATTTTGGGACCACGGGTCCACGACACACGATATAAATTCTCTACTTTTTCATTTTCCAAAAATCTGGCGGGTCTTTTGAACCTCAACACCGAGCCAAGTCTGCACGCAGAAACGAACGTTGCGAACCTGTATTAGTGAATCTGAACATGCATTCTTTCGTGTAAATTGAGTTTTTGCTGTGCTTTTGTGGCGGGAGTTGTGTTATATTGAAAAAAGTAAGCTATCTACGTTCGTAGCTTTGTGAGCAATGCTGATTTTGAATCTGTATTTTTTCGTGTAAATTGAGCTTTTGCGGTACTTTGAATCGGAAGTTGCGTTATACTGGAGTGGAGTAAGATATTTACATTTGTAAGTTGGTAATGAGGAGCATTTGAGTGACGATCATGCAGTTTTTGTTCATTGAATGTAAAATATCAAGTGCGAGTTATAAGTAATAGAATTGAATCTCTTTGTTTACGATATAACTTTGTTCTCGTTCTGTTCTTATAATCAGTTTTCACTTGATTTTCGTTCACTAATGATACTTTGGTTTAGAAAATTTGTAAAAATAGAACGGATTTGGTATATTTGTTGGACTTCATCACGAACCTTCGAAAAACTAGGTAAATTAGGGCTTAAAGGATGTTTTGACATTCGTTCAATTTTACTATTCGATCTATAAACGACGTTAAAGGTTTGATTTAATTTTAAATAATTTACATTTTTTGGTGCTGATTAAAACCTCTTTTGTTTTGACATCCATACAAATCAAACCTCTTCGTTTTACATACAGTATTAGTGTTTTGAGAGCACTTTTCATAATTTCAGTCCGTAAACCATGGATTCTATTGATTCGTATGCATTGAAGGCGGTGACTGATTTACCTGTCCTTTTTTGCTCAGCCTTTAACTTCAGGTACTCATCTATCGCATTATCTTCTCAAGAACTCTCTTCCTAGACTCAAAATACCTAAATTAGACCCTGTTATATCTGATAAATGTTTATGCTGGTGCCTGAAACACTCTGCCTAGACAAGTAAGATTGTAGTCTGATTGTCATTGATTGATGCACAAAAGCTATTTTAAAAAAACTATTCTATGCCTACAAGTGTAGTGATAAATGGCAGAGTACTGTGAGCTTTTCTTTTTCTACGTGATTTTGCAATTTGACCATAGAAATTGAATTTGCTAATTTTTGGACCAAGCAGTGACATTTGGAAAGGATCCTGGGGAGTAATGAATTTCAGTAGTTTTTCTATTCATGGCAACATCTTCCAAGGAAAAAAACATGACATCTAGAAGCTTTTCCTGATCTTGCTGTACATGTAGGTATTTCAACTCATTGCAGAGTGAATGTTTCTCCACATGCTTCCAGTCTGATGTAAACATGGTTATTTCTGCGCCAACTGGAAGTGGAAAAACTGTACTTTTTGAGTTATGCATTATGAGGCTTCTCTCAAAATTCATTGGCACTGATGGGAACTTCAACCATCTTAGAGGGACACTTAAAGCGGTATGTCTCTGTATAATATTGATCCATAAAAATTCATACGTTTATATCTGAAAGAAATACAAAATATGGCCTCTACTAAGGTAATTATCGTAAATAAATTCTGTATTTACTTATATTTTGGTAAGGGAGAGAATGCACGTGAAATCCTATGCTCACTTCTTGACATTTAATAAAACCCTGCAGTGTTCTTTAGTTACTTTTTCAATTGAATTTCCAAAGTCAATCACATACAAGTGGTGATTTGCATGACTTAATTGTTGTTTTCTTAAGTTTGCAATTTTGTGTGACTCTGGCATAATTGTATCTTATGGTGTGAAGATCTACATAGCACCTTCAAAGGCTTTGGTACAAGAGAAGCTTCGGGATTGGACTCATAAGCTTGGACCACTGGGAATAAAATGTCTCGAGATGACAAGTGATAACGAGTTCTACAGCATCAGCAACGTACAGGAGGCAGCCATCATTCTTACTACATCTGAGGTCAGATGGATGTGATACTTATTTCTTTCTATGAACTATCTTTCAGTATATGATCTGGTTATGGCTAAGAGCTAACCTTCCTTACCTTAGAAATTTGATGCTGCAACCCGTTATCGCATAAAAGATGGAGGTTTGAGTTTTTTCAGTGATATAGCATTAGTGCTCATTGATGAAGTTCATTTGCCGAATGATCCTCGAGGAGCAGCACTAGAAGCAATTGTCAGTAGAATTAAAATGCTTGCTTGTAATCCTGAGATGAGATCAAGTTCTTTATCCCATGTCCGATTCCTTTCTGTTTCTGCTACAATTCCAAATATCAATGACCTTGGTATGTTTCAGCCTGTGCTTGAACCAAACGAGTTTGAATATATCCTTAAATTTCTGCAGTAGATTTGGATATTTATCGGATAATAATTACTTAGTTTTTATCTTACAGCGGAGTGGCTTATGACTCCATCTCAAGGAATTAAAAGGTACCCTCAAAACACGAATGCAGTGAATGTCTTCATAGCTGTACTTGTTTAACTTTATGCTGCCTGTTAAGTTGCAGGTTTGGAGAAGAAATGCGACCGGTAAAGTTGACTACAAAAGTTTTTGGTATGCAAACTTCTTTCTCCATCCGATCTATAACCGCATAATTTTGATATTATTGTTATAAACAAAGCATGATTTGCATGATTTGCATATCAAAAATATTATTCTCTCTATATTATTTAGGTAACATTTCACGTGATTCTTGCAGGGTATGCACGAGCAAAAAATGATTTCTTATTCGAGAGGGTTTGTCACATGAACTGTCATTGAATGGCTGGATGATTAAACTTCTGATCTCCATACCTCCTACTGATAAACTGTTTCTTTTAATTATTCAGAGCCTTCAGAACTACATTTTTGGTGGGCTGGAAAACCTGATATTCAGATAATTTTGTTAATAATTCTCCAGTTGGCTTTAGTGAACTTCTCATGGATTTAATATCACATAATAGCGACATTTTCTTGCAGATCTTCTCATGCAATTCGCTAGTGGAAAGTCTGCTTTGATTTTCTGCTCAACTAGGAAAGGAGCACAAGAGGCAGCACAACGACTCTCTCAGATAGCAATGACTTTTGGTCATTCAAGTCCTTTCATCAAAGGCAGACGAGAACAAGAAAGGTTAATGGAGGCTTCATTATCATGTAGCGACAAACAAATGCAATCTTACATGCTTTACGGTGGTATGTGCTTCTCTTGCTCATGGTTTGGGGATCCACGGATTGGTGTTGGGGTTAGTTGGCCGGAGTTTGAAATGGGAGGGATGATTGCAGGCAGAAATACATAATCTATCTTGGTTTTTGATTAATCTAGAATAATAGTGCCAGCTTAACATCAAACAGTTGTTTGTTGTACAGCTGGTTATCATAATGGTGGACTTGCTTTGAAAGATCGCAATCTTGTCGAAGGTCTTTTTCTGAATGGTGATCTACAAATTTTATGCACGACAAACACTCTGGCTCAAGGAATTAATCTGCCAGCGCATACTGTCATCATCAAATCAACACAATACTTGTATGCCTATCAATCATTTCCTGATAGTTTTTTAATTCTTGCTATTTGTTATCAGCAGGGAAACTAGACACCTACATCTCATTAGTTGTCCAACGAGATCATGTCCCTCTATTACATATCAATGCTATAATAAGTAAGCATTGCTTGGATAAAAATTTACCATATATGACTAAATGGAGATTTGCATGCTATCTTGTTCAACTGTCCAACCACTTATTTGCCACCCTAGCGGCGGAACTTAAACAACTCCATTTTGTACTAACACTGACTTTGTGCTAGCAATAAGGAGAAAGGTAGATACATGGAATATGACCGATCCATGGTATTGCAGGTGCGTATTGTTCTGCCAGTTGCCTTTTAACAATTGTTTTTATTGCAAATATATATGCCTCTGAGGCTCTGATAACTCAAGACTTGGATTAGGTCTTCGGTCTGGGTAAACCAAGTGTGCTAGTTTTTTGGTGCACTTGGACGAAGAATGTGTCTTTACCTGAAATGTTGGCCACCTCTAATTTATGCAGATGTCTGGGAGAGCTGGCCGTCCTCCATTTGATGACACAGGGATGGTCATAATTATGACCAGAAAGGAAACCGTAATTCACTCTCTTTCCTTATCCTCCAGAAAAAAGGGGCAAAAGAATTGTGTTCATAACCTGCATAGTATTGTCTCTCAGGTCCATTTGTATGAGAATCTATTAAATGGATGTGAAATGGTGGAATCACAGTATGTCATCACCCCCTCACTATCTAATGCCGTTCTTTACATTGGTATATAATAAGCACTTTGTTTATCACTCGCTGAATTTTTTGGTATAATTTATTCTTCAGATTGCTTCCATGTATAACAGAGCATCTAACTGCAGAGATAGTTCAGGCAACTGTCTCAGATATAACAATGGCGTTGAATGGATGAAATGCTCATATTTGTACGTGAGAATGAAAAAGGCATGTTTATTTAGACTATGGAGAGGATACTATTTCGATATTCCTTCCTTAGATTGCATTTTTTTAAAAGTTTTCATCCAACAACAGAATCCTGAGAATTACTCAATCTTAAAAGGGCTGTCTGGAGACCGAATAGAGAAACATTTGCTAGGTAATTTGATTAATGATGATCACAGATTGATTCTCATGAGCCATGAACTTGCATGATTTTTGTTATCTCGGACAGAGATTTGCGTTCAGAAGGTTAATGAATTATCACGATATCAAATGGTCTGGACTGACGAAGATGGTTTCCTTCTAAAGCCACTTGGTATATCAAATATTTGGTCTCATAATCGTCTTATCATAAATGCAGTACTGGATTATAATTTTTTCTTTGCTTCTTGTGCTCAGAGCCTGGAAGGTTGATGACTAAATATTATCTGAAGTTTGACACAATGAAACACATTATTCAAGCACCTGCAAAATGCAGGATGGAAGATGTCCTTCACATCATATGTCGAGCGGAAGAAATTGCATGTAAGCATTTATTTCTGTTAAAGCTTTCTTTTCAGCTATGAATTGTGGATAATTCTTCTGCCTAATCTAAAAATGAAGGGATACAACTGAGGCGGAATGAGAAGAAGTTCCTTAATGACATAAACAATGAAAAAGATGGCCGTCTTCGTTTTCATGTCCTTGACGAAAAGGGGAAAAGAAAAAAACGTATACAAACCAGAGAGGAGAAGATATTTATTCTGGTGAATGACTGCCTGACTGGAGATCCTTTACTGCATGACTTATCCTTCAGCCAGGTTCTGCTGCCTCCTTAAATTTTTTGAGCTTTATCATGCTTGCTATCATCTGATACTTAATGTGTTAAAACATTGACT
This sequence comes from Haberlea rhodopensis, assembly GCA_907163345.1. Lineage (NCBI taxonomy): Eukaryota > Viridiplantae > Streptophyta > Magnoliopsida > Lamiales > Gesneriaceae > Haberlea > Haberlea rhodopensis. The sequence goes on from CAJQUN010000007.1 coordinate 8,033,825, forward strand.
TGATTCTCTTACAACTTACACCGCAGGACATGAACTCTGTGTGCTCAAATGGATGCCGAATTGCAAAGTGCATGAAAGAGTATTTTTTGTACAAGAAAAGCTACCGAGGAGCTTTAAATTCAACACTGCTAGCCAAATGCTTACATCAGAAGTTATGGGACGACAGTCAATACTTGTTGAAACAATTACCAGGGATCGGAATGGTGACTGCGAAGGTATGTTTTACCTTTCAATACTACTTGGAGACTTTTGATTTCATCTATGATAATATATATAATGTTTTTGTGCTCTCTACACCTGAAAATTATGCTAAGTAGGCACTGCTTTCGAGGGGCATTAAGTCATTTGAGGCCCTTTCTGAAGCTGATCCGAGGAGGATAGAGTTAATTACTGGTCGAAAATATCCATATGGGAACCATATTAAGGAGTCTTTGCTATCTCTACCCCCAAAAGTTGAGATGGTAGTCAAGGAAACTGATGGCCAAAAGCAAGGGAAGTCCAAGCTACTGATAACCTTAACGAGGCTATCGCAGCCGCAACATTCAACAAACCGCCACTATGCTGATATGGTATGCCAGGAATGTTGCTTTCAAAAACATGTTATTCTCCACGGATTCTCTTTGCGATTGAATCCATAGAAATATTCTCTTACAGATGGTTGGCATAGAAGAAGATAACCTCATCCTGTTTTATGAAAAGATAAGGTATTCAGGAAAACTATATTACATGTTTTAAGTTTTGGTTCTTATTTATGGTTCTAAAATTTATTTTTTGCTGTTGTAGATTGGAGGAATTCTCAAGGTATGGAAACTAGAGATCTTGAACCCATGTTTGAGTTTAATGATCACAAAATTCTAAGATGATCAAATTCATGCAATAATTTGCTTAACAGACCCCTGTTTTGTCAGGTGGTATTTTCGGGACTGACATGATTTTCTTGCAGCCCATATAGTGCTGTGATATTATACACGAAGCCTAGGCAAGGAACACTGATCATTAAGGCAGATCTGATTGTTGACGAATTCAGTAAATTCCTTTCTTCTTTACTCACTTTTTTATTTGTCAGTGCTTGGTAAGAATGCATCCATTGTATGTATTCCATATCCATGCAGTTGGTATTGATCTCCATGAAAAAAATAACCGTCTCTCCTGAGATGGACTTGAAGGTCCATCATAATTATCGTCCAAAGAAGACATCCTCCATTAATCCCAAGGACTTGAGTATCGTACACGACGACAATGACTGCACATTTCATGAAACAGCCAATTCAAATGAATTGACGAAAAAATCAAATTCCATGTAAGTACTAACAAAGTTTTATAGATGTTATTCTTATCTCTAAGCAAATATTATTTGATTGACAGTTAATCTTGAAATCCCAATCATTGACGAAATTAAATAGTACCTCAGTATGATATAGCTTAATAATATGTAATTTCCAGGCCCAGCTTCAAACTTCTAGATGAAGAGTTAGAAGAAGGTAAAGAACTGTCTTTTTTAGGGTCCCATGCTCTTCTTCTCCATCCCACGAACTTACTCTCATTTGTTTTTCTGTTTTGAAAGACGACATTGTTATTGGTAATGAAGATGCTGACTGCAAAATTATCACTGAAAGAACAGTGTTCGATCACATTCGTAAAAAGGCAAAAACTTTACCACCTTTACCTGTGCCAAATGATGCGTGTGCTCCATCTTTGGAAACCTTCGCTTTCATCAGAAAACGCACTTGTGAGCAACATATGGAACTTGAGCAACATATGGAACTTGACGACTTTGAGTTTGTTGACATACGAAACAACAATAAGTTTCCACCTGGCACGGTCTTGATCGAATCTCCCATACTTACAGAACCTCAACAAAATAGACCTATCTTCAACAGCTCAAATGGCTGTGATTTAAAGGACAAAGGTGAGTTCAATTATGAGAAACTTTTCAATAAATGTTTCTTCTGTCTGCTATTTACACCTTTTTTCTTCGTCTCTTTGTACCTCACCTTTAAGGCAAAGCCCCAGCTGAGATATGGAGCGACGAAAAGCTTGCTACTAAATATCTGGATATTGAACCAAGAAGCCTAAATCAAGAAACGATTTTCGATCACACAAGAAAAAAATCAAGGAATTTCCCAGCTTGCGACGGCATTAAAATTACCAGAGCTGAAATAATCGACCTGGATTGTGACACGAACCAAAATACAATGCTTAATGAGGGAACTCCTATCGATACTGCACAAACCAGTTTTGGACAAAAAGACGAAAAACTGAAGCACGGTTTGCATCCTGAAACCTCGAATATGTTCAATAAAGTTTGGTTTTCTTCAAATTCTCCTAATGGGTTGGAGCTAAAAACATCTCAAGTTCCCTCGGTCCTTGTGGAGAAGCATGACTGTGAATCTAATGTGAAGCAGCTGCAATCTCCAAGTTCAACGAAAACGCAGAATTGTTCAACGGTATTGGCTGGAAAGGTGGGGAAAGAATCCTTTCTCGGGTTTGAAAGCGTGTTTTCATTCCTTTTTTGATTTATAAGATATTTGTCTGTACAACTTTGGTCGTAGAGAATGATTTGCATGGGTTGCTTTTAATCGTAGAAAATGATTTGCATGCGGTTGCTTTCAGACTTTCAGGGGTGTGATGCGTTCGGCAAAGTTACTTTACGGAACTAACCGAATTGTTCATTCGGAATAGAAAGTATTAGATTGTAAAATACATGAGGTTCATATAAAAATTATATATTATCGACAAAAAAATATAAAATCCGTGCACAATGTTTATGATTCCATGATAGATAAAAATAGTGGTTGATTATTGGTAATGGTCGAATCAGTCATTGCTTTAGGAAGTGCACGAGGATGGTTTAACACGTCCCTTTCTGGTGCTAGCAGTCAAGTACCAACCTTATGAATCGGCTGATCAATTTTGATCCCCGTGTTTCAACAGTTGTAGAGACAATGTTCTTGCTTATATAGTATCATGGTTGACTCTGTCATAAATTTGTCTCACGAGCGGCTAAGGTTCTAAAAATAAGGCATGGCCGGATCCCACTTAACATACAAGGAGGACTAGATTTTACAATCTATTTTGTATTTTGGTTTTCTATCGTTTTCTAACATGAATTTTGAGTCTTTGACTATTGTTCGCACATATGTCATCATAGAAAATAATTCAAAATACTACTGGTTGGGAGTTGAGCAAAATCAATAAAGAATGAACTGTTAATTATGGTCCTAAAAAAACCACATAGGTGTTCGAATATAATTATTCTCGAATAGACTAAATTTAAAATGTTGATTTCTATCAACTATAAAAAAAAAACAACACAACTATTATATATTATATTAGTCAATTTGGCATCGCGTCAGTGGGGTTCTAATCTGATATATATGCGGTGCCAGTGGAATTCTAATCTGGTATATATGCACAACAAATCGCCCAAGATGGTCCATACGTCATACATAATCATATATATAAAACCCCAAACAAGTTGGACTAAACAAATGTCATTCGTAGCAATACACCATAGTAGACATCATTAGATATGACAACAAAAATTATTCCCAACCGACCCCAAAACTAATAAAAAGTTATTCGCAAGAGTTTTCAAAATGATAATGATTCATTTCATGCATGCGGAGCTACCATCGCATGGCTAGTCAAAGTTCTTGGCCCTAATGATCCTTCCCCTTGCGGGACCTCTTCATTCTTATTACTTGGTTAGCAACATCTAAATCATAGAACCAAATATTGTTTTGCTTTTATAAGGACGACGATTGGGAAAATGTAAAGATCATATGACATATGAAATAGAGGGAAATAACCTTCAACATGAGTTTCATCATGAACATTGAGGTCGTCTTCATGAATAACATAAGGGTAATTTATGAATATTGTCGTAACATTGAGCCAGTCTTCAATTTATACATGAATGTATATTCAAGATTTTTTTTATTTTTTTTATTTTTTTGAACATACGATTTTTTATACTTGATTAGCAAAATAATTTATATCCCTAATCAATACTTTTGCAGCAATCATGCCCTGATATAAAATACATGATAAATTATGTTTGTAAATTGTGATGTCTGTAACTTGTGTTTGGATGGTGGCACTTCTAAAGAAAATTGCATATTGTAAATCAGAGAAAGATCACTGAAGAGGTTTATCTTTTGTCAACAGTGGTGGTATCGCTCATTGGTCTGACACTAATGGGGCACATACTATATATAGAGAAGACTCGAGAGTCGAGACACTTTCTGCAACGTATGTTAATTTTTTCAGGCCATCAAACTTTTTGAAAGAAAGAGCAGCAAGAGGCATCCATTGATAAACATCACTCTAAAGCTTAAAAGTACTTTCTTTAAAAAAAAATTCCATAAAAATTACAAGCGCAGCATTTTTCTTCACCTTCTGAATCGGAGTGTTTTAGTTTATACAAATAATTATGTTACAATTCCTTTGTCATGCTAGTCTTAAATTCATGAAAGTGCCAAATTTAAGAAAAAATTGTGGTGGTATTTTGATTTTGATTTTTTTTAAAGTGAATGCTATCTTAAGAGAACTGCAACAGTCGAGAGAATAATATAATGAAAGATAAATCTTGAGTATAAAAATGTTAATGTAGTTAGTAAATTGTTTCTAAGCGGCAGCAGGGAAGATATGAAGACCAGGAAAAAAAGATATTCAAATGCTTATGAAATACAGAGAGATAGTGAAAAATAGTGAACTCCTAAATGAAACCCGGGAGTCCAACCACTGAATCAGGAAATTAGCAAATCATATAATTGAAAGCCAAAACATTGAATCGGTAAATTAGCAAATCTTATAATTGAAAGCCAAAATATTGTTAGTCACTGTCTTTAATAGGATAGGAATTATGATCCATAAAAAGCATGATTGGATATTCACATTAGACTCAACCTTTCTAGAATCTCATCCTCAACGAATTTCTCCTCTTCATTCTTTTCATACATTTACATTCGAAATGCACAAAACCCTCTTTTCGTTGAAAGTTAAGTTGCCTTTTATTTTGCTTTGTAATCTCATCTTTATTGAAATTCTTAAGAATCTTATCAATCTTATTAGGATGTATAATTTAAGAAGATTATAATCTTGGTTCATTTTATTTACATTTGCATTGCAATATTTTTTTAGGAATTACGTCCTCAATGTTATGATTATGCCATAACTGAATTAGTTTTGGTTTTTTGTTCCCATTGTTTGTTCTCTCTCTTATTCCTGTTCTCCCTTACATTTATTTTGGGTAATGCTTCCAATAAAAGTTTTCGAGACTAATGTCTTGTTTGTTTTTCATTTCTCCACCTCGTCTTTCAGACTTAGGTTTCCTAGGAAATTGCTTGTGTTGCCGAAAGTTCGTATCCCTTTTGGGTTTCCAAATTAAAGTTTCGTGGCCATTTACGCAACAGTAGATCTTCCACGTGACTAACCTTTGTTAAATGCCTTCTCTCAAACTGAGTCACTTAGGGACACTTTGGTGTGCTGCTTCTTAGATTTATGTCAGAATAACAATATATTATATGTAATTAATAAAATATTTCCCTTCTCAGGGTAACTATTACCAATGGCATTATTGGGATCTTAAAATGAAATTATAAAAGAAGTGAATTTCCCATTTGTTTCTTCACTTTGATATCAACTTCATTTGTTTCTTATCAGGATGCAGGAAACGATTGTTTAATATGGTAAATGATTTCCTAACAATATTTGAAGATGTGACAGGAGCTGCAAGGAAGCAAGCAAAGGACAAATCATCTGTTTCAAACCATTGTGGCAATATATCTAAGTCAAACTCCAAATCGGTAAAAGGAACTATTTAAGCCATCCTTTTCTGCTTTAACAAAATGATGACGTTATTCATTTAGGGTTCTAACACTTCTATATTTATGGCGCCGAATTATTATGAGCTGAAGTATGGCCAATCACTATATATATTATGCTGTGTAAGCATACGGTCAGCCATCCAATTTTTCATTGACATGCAAGATAATGTCTCTACGTAGAAACTAAGTAGATGTTAATTTGTTTCAGGTTTCGGTTAGAAGTAAAGGATGTGATTAAAATTATTAATTACTTTATCCCTCTTGCCATAGTGAAACTCAACGAGATCTAGAATTTCAAACAATTTCAAGGCCCCAAATTCGATTAAAGACAAATCTTTTATTGGCCACACAGGTTAAAGACACTTTCGCTGATTTACAAAATGAAGCTTAGCATCGAGTATTCGCAAAAATTAAAAAAATAGTTCATGTGGGAAACTTGGACTTGTCCACACGTTAATACTCTAAGGGCAGATCCAACAGCCCCCTGTACATTTGGGGCCGTTGTTGTTGAAGTCAGGGTAATCGAATTTTCCATGAATGATCTGGAAAAATATATGTTTTTATATTATTTGTCATTATCTTGAAAACACATATGTGATTGGCACGTGTATTTGCAAATATCCTTTCCATATATATGTGTTTTACACAATTTTCAGCGCTACGTTTTTGTGGAGAGTTTTGTGATTTCTACGAGAATTTTTGCTTCTCTTTGTGGAAATTTTTGCGAATTTGTGTGTTGAAGATATTCTTTGATGTTTTGGGGTTTTGAATGAATTTGATCACAGGAAGTCGTATGCCAAAGATTTATCCGACTGAGTGTGGAATATCTTAAGGCTGTTGAGAAGGGCCATTTCCAGTCCGTATTGGATCAAGAACTGTTGGAGATAATAAAAGCCACTCCAGGTGCTATGGTGGAGAACAAGAAGTTTTGTCTAGGGGTGGATTAGACCGTCGATGAGAGTGTCCATGGGGGCAGCTTTTTTTGAGGAGCTTGCTTCTGAATCGTGATTAGAAGACTTTTTTAGTCAAATAACTTCTTATTCTACCGACTGTTCCTCGTCGGAATTTTGTTTTATTGTGGTGCATACAATGGCTGACAATAAGGTAAATGTTTTGTTTTTTTTTTGTGTGTGTGTGTGTGTGTTATGAATATGGTTTGTGCAGCACTGCAATTAGCAAGATTTGTTTTTTTAGCTAGACTAGAAAGGTTTGTTGAAATCTAGGATGTGATTAACCTCATTGTTTTTATCTTTTTAGTTAAACAAATATGCCATGGAAATTGCAGATATAGCATCCGGTGTTTTGTGGGTGGTTTTGTCAATTGTGGTACTTTGAGCTCAATAATTGAGACTGTTGTTACCTTTTTCCTGTTTGAGGGAGTTTGGTTTTTTTGTTCTTTATAAAAAAGTAAGCTCTTATGCATTGTTCGAGAATAAGCTCTTATTTGTACTTGGTTAAAGTTCACCCCTTGCTCACTTGCTTCTGGCCTATCGCTTTTGTGATTTTTTGGATTTTGTGTTGCTGATCACGAGAAGAAAGATAACAATAAAATCATATTAGTTTACATTTCACTTAAATCTTTCCTTTGTTAAATAGGCAAGAAGAAACAAAACTTGAACCTGGGGAGTCAAGCACATCATATACGATTCAGTCTTCTCTTAAACATACGTAGAATAAAGTTAATCTTGAAGAGTTACCATTGATTAAATTTGAGGTGCTTATAATGACACCGTTAATTTCTCAGAGGCTAACAAACTTGGGAAGTATGGTTTTGACCATATTTACAGGTAACAATTTAGGCTTAGCCGTGCCATTTATCACATTTGTTGAATACAACCTTCTTAAACTTGTTACAACTCTAAGAAAATTTGAATAATGGACGAGAAATCCCAGTTAAGAAACTTTCAAAAGCATCTGGGCAGGGGATGCACGAATTCACTCTTGATTTCTAAACTTCAACATAGGAATCTCGTTCGACTGCTGGGATGGTGTGTAGAGAATAAAGAAACCATGCTTGTATATGAATACATGCCTAATAATCTTGGACTTTGTCTTGTTTGGTCAGTTGAATTTCTACCTTGTTTTCTGGTAGAGTATTTTTCTTCAACGCCATAATGTGAGATGAGAACAAGATTTTGTGGAAGTTGAGATTTCAGTTCAACTAGATGTTTCGAAACTGAAAATAATTGTTTTTTTCATAATATATTATTTTTCTATAGATCCATCACATGGTATCCTAGATTGGGGAAAACGTTTCAACATAATGAAGGTATCGTTGGAGGCCTCCTTTATCTTCACAGGGATTCTAGATTGCAAAATAATCCATAGAGCCATCAAGCCAAGGAACATATTACTTGATAGTGACTTGTATCCAAAGATTCTGAAATGTGGTATGGCCAAAATATTTGGCAGTACGAAAGATGAAGTCAGCACCATAAGAGTGGTAGGAACTTAGTGAATAAATATCTCTTCACCCCTCCATAATTTAAGCATAAGCATCATAATTCCTATGCCATTTATAATTTTATCTGAACTAGACATCCCATGCACAAATAATTAGAGATGTCTGACTGACGTTTTCTAAATGTCTCCTTAAAAATGGTAAAACTAGAGAACGAAAGACCAAATAAGCTGGTCACTGGAACCGCGCCTTGCGCGGTACAAAATATAACTAGTATATTTATAAAATGAATAAAATTGTTTGAGATTACAACATAGCTAAGCCATTCCAAGTTTCTGTCCCCTTGTTTGATTGTCTCCAAAGATTATCAATAATTCTTGATTTAAAATCAATTCAGGTTTGAATTTCACTAATAAATACCAATTAGTTTTTTGATTTATGGAAGTCACATTATTATGTTCATGTTATTGTATGAGTGGATATGTAATGAATTAATATTTTCTTGAATGTATTTTCATACCTTGGTTTTCTGAAAATCTTGACTTTTACATCCACACAAAAGCTTCATGAGCTCCAAAAGTTTGACTTCATTAGTTGTTTTACATTTATTATGCTTGGTTATTTAGATAGAGCCATGTAAGCTCAACTCTTGAGAAATATTTGCAAGACGAGCTCTGCAAAACTCGAGGTCTTTTCTTTACTATATCTCAGATCTATGCTGACAAACTTCATGCACTTTGAATTTCGCCATCACATAAATTTAGATATTTTATTAAATTGTACCATACATTCAAATTATTGTTATTTCGGAATTCTTCTGCTCTGGTTTTGTGTTTTCTCGCAGCATCTTAGTATGAGACAACAAATTGGGCATGCAATCTAGAAGTAAGCCCATATCACCAGGTCGAGCATTCAATCTTGAAGTAATGCCTTATTCAACAATTTATATACATAAGTCCCACCTGAGGATCTCAACATTGGGCTAAGTTTCATTCCGGGATTGACCACCTTTGTCTCGGTCATCAGTTCCACTAGTTACCATCACTACCTTGTTTTGGCGTTCAATCTACATGCCTGGATTTGCAGTCATTTCCTTATAACTGCTACTTTAATTTCTTATATACATGTGTTGAATCATTATTATTTCAGGTCGGGGCAGCAGCTCGTGCATGCAAGTTAGCAGCAGTAGTTCGGCCTCAGCCACCTTGGCCTCAGCATCAGTTCGGCCTTGGTTACGCCGAGCTCTTTGCTTTGGTTATGCCAGGCATCTTTTAGTCAGGGGTTTTCACCCAACCTGCTGAGGTTACTCCCAGCAGATGATCAGACAAGCTATGGTTACGCCAATCTCATTTGCCTTGGTTATGCCATGTGTCGTTCAGGGGTGGTTTATCCAGTTTGTCGCGGTTACGTCTGACAGAGGATTAGTCGAGCTATGGTTACGGCGAGCTCATTTGCCTTGGTTACGTCAAGTGCCATTCAGGGGTGTTTACTCAACTCCCCTTGGTTACGCAAGACATATTTCAGTCAGGGGTGTTTACCCAACTTGCCTTGGTTACACCAGACATATTTCAGTAAGGGATTTTCGCCCCGGCCCAATAGATGATCGGGCAAGATTTGTTTGCTACATATTATTATAATCTTCGGAGTTTGACCGAGCTTTATTTGCTCCATATTATTATTATCTTCAAAGTTCGACCGAGTCTTACTTGCTCATATTTATTAGCTCTGGTGTTCAGATCAGACGAGTTTTATCTACCCAGGATATTTAGTTTATTCTCGATAATTCAACCGCGATTTATTTGCTCAAATTTTTTTGATAAAAGGGCCAGCCCTGTTTGAGGTTTACAAGTCTGCTCAGTTTTAAAATTCGGATGATCTTTAAATGTTCAGTATAATTGTTAGTTTTGGAGTATGAGCAAATCCTACTCATTCATAACATTGGTTTATTCTGGAATGTTAGCTCATGATGCTTATTATCTCGCAACTTCAGATGAGCTTTATTTGCCCATGATATCTTTGGATTAATTTTTGGTGTCGGTATCCTCAATCACCTCAGTCCGCTCGGGATTCTCAATCACCCCAGTCAGCTCTGGATTCTTAACAATCTCATATCCAATCAGACAAGTTCGTCTAGTGGAACATACAATATTTGTAATCGACTTGGAAATTCAATAGTTCCAATAAGGACACACGGATAATTCTAGCCTAATATTGGAGTCGAGACAGTGAGCTGCACTCTAGCTCGACTAAAAAGGGAGGCTAGTGTTATACTAGTGGGAAACATCATCATGATAGAGGGGCCACAAAATCAATGTGGTGTTTTAATTTTTGTCAGTGGCAAAGGAAGGAGAATGATTCATTTGGCATTGATTTTCTTTGATAAGATGCTGGAAATTTCTAAGCTCGGGGACTAACTTTTTCCTCTTCTGAGCTGTCGGCTCTTCACTTTTGCCTTGAGAAGAAAATTTTCCTTTTATTTTTTTTTTGCTCACATCTTTGTACAAAAATACATTGTAATTACTCAACATTGATAGTGGAATTTGTACTGAACTAGGTCTCGTGGTTTTTCCGTTCATTTTGGGTTTTCCAAGTAAAAAAAACTTGCGTCCAATTTATTTTCCCATATTTATGAATTATTACTATATTACCAAGATGAATCACATCCAAAAGATGAGTGTGGTAGAGATGCGTATGCTTCGTTGGATGTGCGGTAAAACCAGAAAAAAAAATAAAATAAAATAAGGAATGCAGATATTCGAGCTGAAGTAGGTGTAGCTTGTATAGAAGAGAAGATGCAAGAAAGCCGCTTCTGCTGGTTTGGTCATGTTCGACGTAGGCCCAGCACTGCACCTGTGCGTCGAGTGGAGTCCATAGATTTCGGCTAATTCATGAGAGCAAAAGGACGATCGAAGAAGACATGGCTCGAAGTTATACGCAAAGATTTGGAGTGCAAGGGGATTACAGAAGATATGTTGACTGATATAAGCGTTTGGAGAAGACTGAAGCATGTGTCCGACCCGACTTGATTCTCTCTATTGTTCATGTAGCCTATCACAATTCATTGGGATTAAAGGATTAGCTGTTGTTGTTTTGGCTATCTTACCAATTTTGGAAGCATCATATTATATTATTACATTTCAATAACTTTCATTTTTATTATCTTTATTTCATTCTCGTAACCCTCAATTTCTCTTTCTTTCCTACAATTAAATGTGCAATTTATCATTATGCCTCATTTATATATTCATATCTATTGTTCTACTGTTATTTTGTTTGAATTCCAAATTATGGATAGTTATGTTATATTAGTATTTTTCATCATCATAATCTCATTGTAATTATTATCATTATTGTTAAACAACGTTTTAAATTTCAGAAAATAACAAAATCGGGCCTTACATTCAATAAAGAGAAATTAAGAATTCTAATCCATCTTAAACCATATTTTTAAAATTAGCCTTGTCTGTTGAAATGTTTAAAATATAGCCTTTTTATAATTTAAAAATCACAAAATACCCTTTTTTGGTAGATAAGGCCATTTTTAAAAATTCTAAAATATATATGCTCAATAAGATGTGGATTTGACAAAATATACAAGCAAGTGTCCTTATTTTATTTATGATAACAAATACACAAGTTTCGTTCATGATTATAAAAAACACAATGTACATATAGACAATGTACAGAAACCATCAACTTAGTATATTCCACAACCATAATATGACACTACAATCTAGTGAAAGAAATTAAACCAATAAAATAACAAATTAAATTTAACAAGAAAGTGAGTCACAAAATCTTCCAAAAAATCAAAGTAAAGCAATTATAAAATAAATCTAACAAGAAAGTGAGCCACAAAATCTTCCAAAAAAGAAAAATAGAAACAATAATAAATTAAATCCTAATGAAATAAAATTTTGAAAAATCTAAACATAATAATCTCATGGAATAGAATTTTTGCAACTTTTCTTGTTATGTCCAATAGAGCCACACGTAGATCAACGACGCATTAGAGATATTTCACCCATGGATTTTATCCTTCTCGTTCGTGGTCTTTCACATGGTCTCCTCACATATGGAGGTAAGATCTAAGTCACATAATCCTCCTACCCCCCTCCACGCACTGGCGCTCCGGCCGCGAACTAGCGAACTCGGTGCGCGTGCGGCGCATTAAGGCGACTTAAGAATTTCTAGTTCGCGCTTTAAGAATTTCTAGTTCGCGCACTAAGATTTTATAATTCGCGCACTAAGATTTCCTAATTCGCGCACTAAGATTTCATAATTCGCGCATTAAGATTTACTAAGTCGCGCACTAAGTTACTAAGTCTTGTTAATCCTTCTTAATTCTCCGATTTTTTTTTTTGTAATTATAAAAAAATTTCTTCGATTTTGAGTTTAGATGAATTTTTATGGTTTCTAGATATTTCGGGTTGGTAAAAAATTTATATTATATGGTAAATAGATAGATAAAGAATTATGAGAAGACATAATAACATATGAAAGATTAAAATATGTGATAAAAGAAAGTATGATAAATCTGTGATTTTGTAACATTTTTGTGGAGTAAATAATAATAAATTTGATATCTTAGTTTTTTGCATGAAAATTAATAGAATGAACTTTATAAATAAAACTTTTATTTTATTGAGTTAATTTAAATGTTTATATTAGTCATTTCATAAAGTAATAATATAAGTCTCCGGAAATAATAAGAGTCATTTTTAATAAATTCATACTATTACCAAACATGTTGAAATAAATATGAACAATTTGGTTTCATTTTTCAAATTCGTTATTTTATATCTTAAAATAAAACAAAACTTTAATACTTCATTTATATTTCTACAATATATTTTTCGGAGAATTCTTACTAGACGAACGATCAAATACAAGATTCAAATTACGTTGTATCACTGGCTATAACATTTTTGTAAAGCTGCAAATGTTAGATTATTCAATAAAATCTAATTTTAATGTTTAAGAATGGTAAAGCTGCAAACACCAAAGTTGTTAAGAACTTCATATTGTAATTTGTAAATATTATAATAATGATGTAAGTTTGTTAAATATGATGTATATTATGTATGTTTAACTTCATTTCATCAGTGTGTATGTATATATATTTATTTATTTATTAATTTTAATAGGCGCATTAAGGCGCACCCGCACTCAAATTTTTTGCAAATTGACGCACTCACGCATCCGCATCCGCATCCGCTCCCGCATCAGACTTATGTGACTTAGGGTAAGATAACCCTTTCTTGAACTTCACTTGGCATCAACCAATCTATCTTATTATCCACAGGATGAATTGGCTCATATGAGGTTCTCCAACATGTAGTTTTGTAATAATCGGAGCACAAACTGTAAATCGAAATACCTCTTGACCTTGCAGCTATACTTGCATGTTTACATGGAACTTCCAATATGTCAAATTTCTTACTTGAGCATGACTATAGTTGCATGTTTACATAGAACTTCCAATATGTCAAATTTCTTACATGAGCATGACCGTTGTGCAATATTCACAACATCCATGTTAGTTGTATCCAAACCAACTTGAAACTCGTGTGTTGTTATAGGGTTCACTTTAAAAATTGAAGAAGCATCAAGCGTCTTGCGTAAAATTTCTTCAAGCTTTGGGGTAAACTGGGTCGTACACGATTTTACTTCTATACGACTCTCATAAAACAATCTTTGCATAATTGTTCGTATATGTTCAATCAAAGCAGTGATTGGATAATCCCGTTGGGATCTTAACAGAGAATTCATAGACTCGGCATTATTTGATGTCATAATTGTAGCGGTTCCCTTTAAAATCAGCTCGTGACCAAGAATCATAACCTGCATCCTCCAAGTATTTTCCAAGTTGCTCATTCTTTCTATATATTTCTGCCATGGAACTTTCAAACTCGGAGATCCGGTAAGCTTCTGCTGCAAATTTGAATAAAGGTATGAGACCCTTTGTATGAAACTTGACTTTAATATTCTGTTCTATGTGCCACATACAAAAACCATGATGAGATTGTGGAAATATCATTTTTATGGCTTTAGCAATATTCTTGTGCCGGTCAGATATAAATACCATTTGGTTGGAGTCACCAATCTGATCTTTCAACTTTGACATAAATCACGACCATGATGAATCATTCTCAGAATCCACTATTCCCCAAGCAATAGGATAAATTTGTCTATTGGCATCTTGACACGTTGCAACTATCAATATTCCTCTATATTTAGATTTCAAAAAAAGTATCATCAACACATATAACAGGTCTCTTTGATGAATGAAAATGTTGTCTAGCCTTATATCTTTCAAATTTTATTTAAGATTAGCACCTGAGAAGTGTCTATGATGCCAGACTGCAACTTTGCGTGGTGTATCACGAAATATATATATATATATATATATATATATATATATATATATATATATATATATATATATATATAATACAATTTAGAAATAAAGGATTAGAAATTTTCAAATACAAATCAAGTGTGGTAGTAAAATAACTAACTTAAAGTTCATGTCCTACAAACCCCAAATAGTTGTACGCTTTAAAATAAAAACAAATTAAGCAATGCAAAAACTCGCTATTACCATCTGTTTGCGTGGAAAAAATGTTATGAATTGAACAATATCAATCTCCCATCAAGAATGAATGTCAAGAACCATTTGAACACCAAGATTACAGAATGAACATAAATATTTATGAACTCAATCAAATGACGGCATGAACTCCCGATGGATAACTACTTGGACAACAGGTTTATCAACACGTATAATTGACACAATTCAAGACAATACACAACTAGAAATCATCAATGAAATAACACAAAGAAACAAGAACACAACACAAGAGTTTATGTGGTTCAGCAAACAACGATCTACGTCCACTGGAGGAGCTTTTCATTGATTTCTTCGTGGTATACATGGCATAATGGTACATGAATTCACACCCACTCAATCCGATGTACAATGGATTGCACTCTATGGAATTCACTTGTACATTTTTGTCTCACAACTATTTTGGAATCTCACTGCTATTGCCTCACTATCCCTCCCTTGTGCCTCAAATTTTACTCTTCTTTTCTGTGTCTATCCTCTGCTCACTGCCGAGCCCTTCAAGTCCCTTTTATAGTGCTAGTACTTGGTCACCTACACAGCAGGTTAGCACCTTGCCTCCAAACCAGTCAACCGGTTGCAATGAAACTGCCTCTAACTGCCTTTGGAAGCTTCTGTCGGTGGATGCACCAAACCATGCTGCATTGATAAATAATAATGTGTATTAAAGATGCGAACACTGTATTAAAAATTTATTCAAACTATTTTTTTTTTAAACAAAAACTATATTCGAATATTTTGTCTAGGACATACCTCCATTTAATTTTCTAATTTCATTTCTGATTAGAATTAAATAACAAGTTAATTCATTCTAGTCAATCTCTTTTCCCTATTCTGCAATGCTTTCTTTTAGCATAACATTATATATATAGTATCTCATGCCATTCCTATGAAATTGCTATTAAATTATGATGGCATGGCAAAGACATATGCTTCATAAATTAGAAAATATAAAATGTATATATCATCTCGACCCAATAAATAAATTAAGAAATCCAATTATAATTAATTTAAGTCGATTCATGACTCGTAATTTTAATAATCATTAATCGTAATCAAATCTCATTAGAACATTAATCAAGTCATGGCCTCACAAATTATTAATAACTAGCAGACGACGCACACGCGTTGCGTGTATAACGTAATATATAATGCATACGAATCGATATGTGTAATGAAATAAATGAGACATATATATTGGTTAATATTACAATTCAAAGATGCAACAAAGAACCACAACAAACCATTGGAGGGGGTAGTTTGGTAAATTCAAATTTGACATACCAAGGTAGTTAGTATAAGGGGCTTAGGCATTGTAAGATAGTAAGATAACATGTAATTATGACATAAATGGTTATAATTCATAACCAAAATGAGGATATTTCAGTAACTTCAACTTAAATTAATCATAAAATAAATTGAAAGATAAAGCAAGGGATGGTGGGTGCCAAAAGAACTAAAATATTGTAGTGTGATGAAAACGTCAGTTGGAGGACGAGAAATCATCAAGAGTGGCATTACCAAGTTTTCGTACTTTGTATTCTTGCAGTCTATGTTGAAGCAAAAATCAAGATTCAAATATATTACAAGATTTTACATAGAAACTGATTTTTTTCTCTCCGATGGAAGTTATTTTCAGTTATTCTCGTTTGAATCAAACGGTCAGTTCTTTTATTTTGAATTAAACGTCCCCTCAGCAACTGCATTTCTTCCATATTGCATACTTCTTTCCTTCTACTCACTCACAAGCATTAAATCACCGACCCAATCCCTCTCTCTACCCTTCTCCCATGATTTTGGATTGTTGGAGGTTTTAATTGTGACTAAAACAAAGTGTAAGCCCTTTGTTTTGATTAATTGTTTATTCTCGAATTATTGGAGTTTGCAGTACTTCGCACCATATTTGTTTTCCTTTACATTTATTTGGTTTTTTTCTGTTTGAAGTTTTAAAGATTTTGAGTTTTCGGAATTTGCTTTACAAAATATTTACTGCAAGCATAATAATATAATTTTTTTCCAAGTAAGATCAACAGATTTTAGATTTTCTAATTTCCTTTCTTTTTGAAGTACTTTATTCTATTAGGAAGTTTTTTGTGAACAATAATTGGAGCCCACTTATATGAATAGAAATAAAATGGGAAAAAAGGAATAGTATCAGAAATAATTTATGGAAATTTTGAAAGGAAAGTTTATGCTCACTTATAGTTGATCTTGGAATATGATTTGAGTTTGTGATAGGCAAGTATATTTGATTGCTTCACGAAATCAATTTCGATATTTGATCAGGTATTTAATGTTTTTCTAATGTTGCATGAGTTTCAATGTTAATTTTAAAGTAAACTTTTGGTTGAGCAACTGTGGGAAACGAGGGGTTCCTTCTTCTGAGATCATATTTTTTGTTTCAAAAAATTATAAATTCATTCATCCTCGACCGAAGTGGGAAATTGGTGAATGGGTCCATATATAATTTTTATTTGTAAATACAAGTTTTCCAGTTTGTCTATATCAGACATGAGGAAGTTTTGTCATCCTCATTATATAATGTTCGTCTCATGAATGTTGGTATTAGAAATATCTGTAATTTATGTTCATGTTGAATTGGTCGTGCTGATTAGATTATTCTATTTTTTGCAGGTTGATAATTACTTATGGATCATCGACCTCATAAATCTTACTTGTATGTCATCTTTAGCTTAGTGTTGCTGTCACAAACATGCTTGTCCTGGAGTTTGTTCTACAAGAAATTTTCTGGGAATAAGGTGATGGATAGAAATGGCTTTTATGAATTTTCAGTAGAATCATGCAATGATCCGAAAGGCATTGCTTTAATTGAGAATGCCAGAAACAAAATGCTCTCCCCAAATTCTTGCTGGCAAGCTGCTTACCAGAAGGTTTTTGAAGGATGTTCAAAGACGCTTGCTGATGAAGAGTCAAGGACTAGATTAGCTTGGCATATGAGCCATTGCTTTCAACGCCTCACGGGTCGTTCCCCTCTTCCTCAATGCGTGTTAAAATGTTGTAGGACTGTGGCATTTAAGGACCAACAATTGGTAAATGAGCTAAAGAGTTCCGCGGATTATGCAGAATTGAAGTTGGACAAGATAGAGCGACATAAGGTCGAATTACTGCAAAATTCGAGACATGTGAATGACTCATTGGGTTTGATAAATAAGCGAATTCAACAAGTTGCAGAAATGTCGAGGAAACTTGAGGATCGTGTTAACTCAAGTTTAAAGTATTCTGAAGTAGTTTATGAGATAGCAACAGCTTCTCTACTAGAGTTGAGTAAAAGTCAAGTTAGAATGAAGGGCAACTTGGAAGAAGGAATGGTGTTAAATCAAGATTTTTATAGTAATTTGGGTCTAGAAATTACAGTTTCGAAAAACGAAGCAGTAGAAATCGAGAAGGAGAATAGAAGAGTTGGAGATGCAATGTTTTCAAATATGACAACTTTGCATAGCAAGGCTGACGATATCGGGACTATGGCGGGTATGTCTTTGGATAAACAGAAACAACCTGATGGCCAGTCTATGGCTCTTGAAGGTCTCTATTTTCTCACAAAGCTTCAGTCACATGCCCTTGAAGAAAGCAGGTGAATGCTATATTTAAATCTGCCCTTTTAATACATATTCTTAACATATTGTTATGCGAAATGCTATAGAACATGGCAAGTCAAATCTCAACTAGCATATAACTATACAAGTGCCCTATTTCATCATTGTGTCACTTAGCCATAAGTTCATAGGTGTTATGATGTAATTTGGATTAAACTTGTGTCAATTGGCAGGGTGACTCATGAACAATTAGCAGAATTTGTGCATAAACAACAAGAGAAACTACTGGTAAGGCAAAACGAACTATATGAATCTCATGACCATCTATTTGAGAATTCAACACTTATATTAGCGGCTCAGGTTAGTTATTCTTTTTCAAATGCTCAACAAATTTAATATTTAGTTCTGACTTCACAAAAATTACTATCATTATCACCTACTTGTAGGAAGCTTTCGTGTCCAAGCAACCAAGCATGTTCGTTGACATAAACAAGTTGTTTGCCTTGCACAATGCAATGCTGTTCGAATCTCGAGTGATCATGGCCCTTATGGTTTACTCAGTGGCAATCTTCATCATCTACATGTTAACTAGTCTCAAGCAAGCTTACCATGTCAGTTACAGATTGTACTTAGGTAAATAAAGACATGAAAGTTTTAATGATTTAGACATTTTTGTTGCTAAATCTTAGTGCCAAATTTTATTTTCAGGGTTGTGTTTAACATTCTCAGTAGAAGTAAGTATGCTTTGGTACATGGCAGGCAACATTGAACGTCAAGGAAAGATGATATATACGATTAGGTTACTTTTCGGTATTCTTGCATCCGTTCAGTATATGTACGCTATTTTTACGTACAGGTAAAAGCACTAATAGAATGTTTAAAAGTTTGCATGGTTAGATAGAAACTTACAGAATTTGTGCGCAAAATGCAGAGATTATGAAGTATTAAACCATAAAATGTTGTTGATCCCAATGGATAAGGAATACAGTATGCAAGGGAACAAAGAGATATTGTCAATTGACATTGATGCAGATAGTGAGATCAATTGGAACAAAGAGATGCTGTCGTTTGACACAGATGCAGATAGCGAGATCGATTGGAACAAAGAGATGTTGTCATTTGACATAGATGTTGATAATGAGATCAATTGGTCATCGCGGGACGACAGTGATTCATCCGAAAGTGTAGATTCGTTAGATGACCCTGATTATGTATGCCCCAAGAAAATTGGGGATATTTCTTCCCTAGCTTGTTCAAGTATAAAGCGATATAACCTCAGGCCGCGTCATTAAGACTTGTAACCTTGACACCTAGATAATGTTAAGAGGTAGAAGTGACTTCATTTATTTTTTTTCCTTGTGAAATTGGGGATTTTCTTCTGTGGCTTGTTCTACACATGATTTTTCTAAAGATTCTGGCCTAGTTTCTTTTTGTTTTTCAATCTTTTTATTTAATAAACAAGTAGGAGTTTATCCGACCACCCTACTGCTTGACGTCTTTCTTTAGGGGGAAAAAACTTTTAAAAAAAGTGTTCAGAAAATTAAAATCCTCACTCTCCCCAATCCCAATCTTCAACAAAGGTTGGCTCAAATGACATCATATTTGATATAAATTTAAAAATAATGAAAGACACGGCAATTAATTAATGTGCATAAAGCTTGTAATAACAATATGATAAAATCCCAGACGTGGAAGATCTAATGCACGACGCCTTACAGATCCTATGAACCTTCTGATCTCCATTGCTGATTGCTAACAAAAGGGTTTTTAAGCTTCCACAAATTTTTGATTAAAAAATGTTAAAATCATGACTGCCTCCCACACAGCTCACTGGAGTCAATGGAAGCATAAACTTGGATTTGACTATTGAGGATAGTTGAAAGATAAATATATTCCATTTACTTTGCCATTGTCCTCTTCACCGTTGGTCCATTTGAAAACATTAAAACAATAACTGAAAGAACAGTAACACATGTAGGTAGGGAATGATTGGCCCAAATTTAATTTTGGGAGTAAATTAAATTTGGATCACCATGGGGTATCCAACGCTACATGGAATGCATCACACAAACATTTCGTCAAACAGATGACGAGCTCAAAAAACAAGCCAAAGAATAATTCCCAGTCTCCCATAAATTAATTTACAAACGAAAACGAAGATTAACGCGTAAAACCAGATATGAAGGCATTTTAAAGCAATAAACTTTGAGAACAAATACTTAAAACATGCATCAAATGCTTTGCACAAAAACATTCGTGCATTAGCAAACAAAACATTTACCTGGAATGTTTCTTCGAAACGAACTGAACCGGATGATGCGGCATTCCTAGAAGCTGCACAATAAAATTCTTCCAGCGTCAGTGTAGATTTTATCCGTGTGAGGATAACAAATTGGCTTTAAAATATAGACCCAAGCCCCAATCCCTTGTAAACCAAATTAATATTTTAATATTATATTATTAATTTAAAATTATATTAAAATTATTAATATTAAATTTTAGTATTAAAATTATTAATATTTTAATATATAAAAACAATTATAACAAATACAAAATTGTTATAAAAAACTATAGATTTCAAAAAATTCAAATTTATCGTTTTTAAATAATATTATAATTAATTATTAAAAAAATTATCTTATTAATTTATATTATTAAGAATGGAGACTTGATTTAAAAGTATCTCAATAATATCCAAAATATAATTATAAAATTTGTTCAAATATTTTCTAAGTTTTAATGTGTCCAATACAAAAATTGTTATAATTATTATGAATATATATTGGTACGTAATATTTGTATAGATTAAAATATTTTAAAATATATTATTAATAATTATAACAATTTTTAGTATTGGAAATGATATGGCTATTAAATTAATTGTTAAAATACTTTCATACAGCAATAACTAGGGGTGGTTACCGGTTCGAACCGGTCCGAACCGGAACCGGCCGGTTCCGGGCCCGTTATGGGCGGAACCGGTCCGATCCGGTAAGGAACCGGATCGGATCCGGTTCCGGTTCCACCGGTTCCGGGTTGGACCGGTTCCAACCCGGAACCGGATTTTTCTTTTTTTTTTCTTTCTTTTTTTTTTTTAAAAAGGAAAGGATTTATCGAAAAAAAGTTTTTTTTTTTTAAATGGATCCGGTTCCGGTTCAATCCGGAATCGGATCCGTTTGGTCCGGAACCGGTAAGATACCGGATCCGGAACGGTAGAATCGATCTGATCCGGTATCAAACCGGTTCGGGACCGGTTAGTCCGGTTTCGGACCGGTTCGGGACCGATTAGTCCGGTTTCGGACCGGACTAACCGGTCCGTTTCGGATCGGGTCCGGATCGACCCGGTCCGATAAGCACCCCTAGCAATAACTACACAATTATTAAATTATTAATATTTTAATATATAACAAGATATTAATATTTTTAATAAATGTTAAAATTATTTGAATTCAAGACTAAAAATGCTTTATTTCGTTGATCTATTGACATCATCAAAGACCTCTCCAAATCCATCTCGACTCCACGTTCAGTTTCATTTATTTTCGATAATAATTAACATGATTCTCCTATTATTCAACTTTGCCTGTTAAAGTACGAAAAATGAATTATCATGTTTTATGTTGCAAGTTTCCTTTCTTATGTATAACATAAATGATGAATGAATTCGGTTATTGCAGTTTTTTGTTTGTATGTTTTTATATCTCCTTAGCTTGCTCACCAAATCATAGACACCTCAATTCTCTTCAATATTGCAATTCTCCGTGAGCGCACCTGGATTATCACTTGGATAAAGGAAGAATGATGAATCTTCTGCCCGATTGAGCACAATATTCGTCGAAGTAGTCACTTCATCAGTTTCAGAATTTGGGAGGTGAAAAATATAAGAGGAAAACGGAGAACTGATATGTGCAGAAATGTTATAGGTATAAGCATATAATCGTACATTGTGAAAAACATAATATAATATAAAAGATATGGATAATATGTGAATTGGTTAATACTATATATAAATATTTTAATTAGATTGTATGTACATTAACTTCCAAGTGTAATATCATACTTGTGTAATAAAGAGTAGGTTTTAACATCTAATTTAATAACATAGTTTAATAATTACATATACTAACAATCGTTGGATATTATTTTACTGTTTCACACATAATGAGGATAGTGTATATTATACTAATTAAGTTACCTCAATTGTACTTCATTTATAAGAGTTAGTTTTACATAATTATACATAAAGAATGGGTTTTAGTCATAAATATACACATAAAATTCCCTGGATATCGATTTCCTGAATTATATATGGTTACCTTAATTAGCGTAACTACCAAATATAGTAGTATTTACACTGGAATAATTGTAAATTGACGTATAACATATGTTGCATCGACAATCCAAAAAATCACCCTGTGCAGTGTCGGACACTCCGTGAACATGGACATGGCAGGAGAAGGGTGTGACACGTTGTCGGATACGCATGTAGCATGTCAAATATTTATTTTTTTTAAAAAAATTTCCGACACGTCTCTGATACGCCGGGGACATGACAGGGGACACCTTGGATACTGCCAGGACGGGAAATTGAATTTATTTATTAAAATTTTTTTTTCCAAGAATTTGTTTAAAAAAATTTATAACTTTTTTTTTTTTATAGAAAATGTTTTTAAAAAAGTTGAACTTATGTAGTTTGAGTGGTATTTATTGTTGTTTGAGTTGTATTTGGTGTACTATGAAAAAAGAAAACAATGTTAAAAAAATTATAATATCTTTTTGTTTATGTAGTTTGATGGAATAATATGTCTACAACTTTAGTTATTTTCAATTTTATTATTCAAATATATAATATTTGAAAAATTTCTTAAATAGTATATTAGAATATATATATATTATATATATATATATATATATATATATATATATATATATCGTGTCCTGTAATTTTTTGAAAATCCGTGTCGCCGTGTCCGCGTCTTATCGTATTTGTGTCCCCGTATTCGTTTCCGTGCAGCATAGCGTATAACCAGGAATTATTTTACAATATGAATTTATAAATGATTATAAATTGCCGTCAAATATTTATTTAAAATATGTGTCCAACAAAAATATTGAACTTCACATTTTGAACTTTACACCTCTCGAATGTATATTGTATTAATTACCACTATTCTAATTAAAACTTTATAGTGTTATGATATTATATAATGGAGATACACCTTGTGATAAATATCCATAAAGGATATTATACTACTTAGGTTTATATATTAACAATATATATAGCTTATTGTTTATATAAAAAAATAATGCGTAATATCAATATTTATTAGATCCAAAAAATAATCGTAAATGTTATCAATTATAATGAATCGGTTATACACACCCACCCACACACATACACACACATATATATACACACGTATGAAAGTGAAACCATCCATATGAACGATAATACCAAAGGGTATGTGTATCTATCTGTCACTACACTTCACAATTTTTATCTAGAAGAATCAGCAAACTTGTCACTACAGTTTCTATTTCTATATGGTACAATTTTTTTCAAAGAATCAGCAAAACTTGTCTCATGAAGAAGGTAAATGCACCAAGAGATATCCTCCATCAGTTGAGTAAAATGTGGCTCAAAGATGGCTTCTTCGGTAGATATGGTCACCTTATATTTACCATGAAATACCATCAGATCACATATATATATCGGTAATGCAATCTTTGGATCTCCGAAGTAAATACTGTGGAAAATATTTCCTTGTTTAAGAGTATATATACCTTCATGGTTAGTTTGTACCAAGCTGTTAGGCAGTTGACATATTTTTGAGATCTTTAAGCCGCTCCAGCCTCGCAATTTCTTTTTCTTTGTTGGCTATAGCCTATAGCGTCTTTCAAAGATGATACCTATTATTATATACCAAAAAAATTATAGTCAGTTAGCACTATATATAATCTTACATTTGCTATGGATTACAAGTTAGGGAAAAACAAATGCAGGTTATATTTCCTCATTGGGGGCTGAAACTATAATAAGATGCCTTCGTTCAAAATCTCGGATTTATCCAATCACATCACATGTATTGTACGAAATACACTCATATGAGACCAAGATACTTGCCTGTTCCATCAAATCTCTGACATTCCTCACATCTTTGCTGTTTTTTGCTCCACCAAGCTTGACTCCGGATACCCCCTGAGTAAATTTTAAGGTACAAATTGTTTCAGTGGCAGAATCAATATCAGGATTAAGCTGACTAAATATTAGTGTATTTGTCTGGCCACCTAAGTTAAATAAGCAAAATTTTTTTAACATCAGTTTTTGGTATTGCTTGTTTTCTCTCATACTGTTTTGGGAGTAAAGTTAGCAGGAAAGACCTCAAGAATTCATCAACTAGGAGTCACCTTAAGCAACAAATAAATTTTTCACTTTGCAGCCATTCATGCTCAAAAAATCATGTAACAACTAGGAGTCACCTTTAAGCTTTTGTAGTTCATTACGCATCTTCCGATTTTCAGCCAGGAGAGAATAATAGTTCTTTGACGCATCATCCACATCTTTGATTCTTGTACCTGTAGTCGCAAGTTAATTCTTATTCTTCTTCAATATCTTTAGCAACTAACAGTGCCTCATAAACTAGATTAAACCTAAAAAGCTGAAGTCTTCTGAATAGCTTTTCTGTGTCCCAACAATTTCTTGCCGGATCGACTCAGATGAAAACCTTAGTTCCTGAACAAATGGATTAATTGCTACATAAGACAATTTCCCCAAGGTAAATGATAAGTAGACATATGATGACCATTTCTTAACGCACCTGCAAAGCACCAAGCAGAACTTCCGTGAATCTATGGTAAACATGCTCTTTTTTGCTCCAACATTGAGATTTTGATTCTGCAAATGCTTCAAGATCCTTCACTTTATCCCTCGACTCTGTTAGCTGGCTTACTGCTTCTTTTAGTTTAATCTCAAGCTCCTTCACTTTATTTCCTGACTGTGTTTGCTGGCTTGCTGCTTGTTTTAGTTTATTCTCAAGCTCCAGTTGAGATCTTGTTGCTTCGGATTTTAAATTTGTGACCTCGTGATTATAATCCTGTTCATGTTTTCTCCTAGCTATTTCGAGCTCTTGTTTTAAATTTGCAATCTCTTGATTTTTACTCTCTGTTTCTTTCATCAGTCTAAGACCCTATAGAATCAATTAAAACCTCATATTCATACCAGAACCACGATGATTCAATTCAATAAAAAATCATAAGCTAAGGCAAGGATTCCCTGAGAAAGAGCCATGATGGCCTCCATGGATTCACCTATATAAGCCGCTGCTAAAGTTGGAAAAATAAGAGCTTGAATACCGCTTGTAAATTGTATTATTATGCATTTATGCTAATATACATGAACAAAATCAGCATATAATTTAACATAGATTTTGGTGTAATGGGAAGCGTCATTATACCTGTGTCTCTTCAGTAGTTTCCGCAGCAAGCGCCTCAAGAACTCTAATTCTTGACTGGTATTTCTCCTCGCGAGCCTTGAAAAAAATTTTATGCTGCAGATCATGACACAAACATAGATGAGGATTCTGTGATAATATGATTAATGAGCAACAAAATCATCTTATTAGATAGAATACCGCACGCAAATGTTCTGCTTGAGTGGATATCCGTCGCTCTAACTCTTGGACAACTTTTCTCAATAGGCAGGCAACATGCTGAGAATTTGAAGAAAGGAAAAATTGTAAAGGTTCTTTTTCCCTTTTCTGTGGGATCTATAAAATGGGCTCCTCGAATAGATTTATTGATTTGTTATCTTACATGAGGTATTTCTCCATTCTCCCGTTTGATAGTTTCATCTAAAATACCATTTACAACACATAATAGCAACTGTGTAGGGGAATTCTGCATCACAGAACAAATTTCAAGCCGGCTAACAGAATTCAATAATACAGTTGAAAGAAATCTAAACAAAGATCAGTCGATAGACTCACATCTAAGCTATTAGATTTCATCATTTCCGAAATCTTCACAGCCGGTATATCTATGTAAGATCCTTGTTTAAGATGAAATACTTCGTGAAACGTATGTCCAACATGATCAACATGGGCAGCTGATGACTCTGCACGGAATCAAGATTGAAAATAAATGAATTCATTGACAACAAAGCTGCATTACCTGTATATTTGTGTGTACCATAGACTCGTGAAAAAAGGAAGCAAATAGAGAATTACCGGCCCTTATGGGGCTGCGTATGGCCGGTTGAAATTTCGAGTCTGATAAAGAAGTTGGGGAAGTAAGTATTCGAAAGGGTTCATCCCTCTGAGAACTTCCGTTGTACATCCCAAGATTTGACAGGAAATGTGTTTGTAGCGTTAAAAGACAGTCCAATACGATTTTCATATATCCCTTTACAAAGTACGAATATAAAAAGTCAAAAGAGAAGGTTCGTTATTGAGTAAGAGGGTAAGTAATAATCTAGACTACCATTTCCAGGTCTGCTGCTTGAAACCTTGGCAAGCCCAATTTATCCACTGCTAACAAAAATCTTTGGACATTTTCCAACCGGGTTTGTGAAGAACTTACAGGAGCACCGAACTTAAACAAAATTTCAGGAAGAAACCATGTCATATCATAATTTGTATAACATTCGAAACTCTAAAGCAACTCAAGTAAAGTCTACCTCAGTTATAGAACCAGGTTTGTTCAGTACTCGGCACAAAACAGAACCATCCACCAAGAATGCGCGTAATTCTTCATCTGAAGCATTTACTGGAAAATTCAAATCAGGATGAACACCGTTTAAACATTCTACCAAAGTTCCCCGCTGCTTAGCTGTAGAAGAAAGATATTGGGGGAGAGCAAGCTAATATATCAGGTTCAACAATTTTACACAGCAATAAGATGGAGAATACAAAATTTTCGTGTCACTGGTCTCACCATTGTTACTCGAAGAGGGTTTAAAAACATCACCATTTGTAGATATGGTTGATCTGTCGAATCTAGGATAATCTTTTGCTAGTGGATCCATGGACAACTTCGTGACAGCTCTGTTTTGTTCACCATAATGAAGGTGGCAAAAAAAAAGAAAGAAAAAACTGTAAGTTAGCATCCCCAACATAACAACTACATGACCATGAAAAAATAGCTCAAGATGGCCGTAATTATTAGTTATGAAAAAAGTTTTCAAGTGAAAGTAAGAGAACTATTGAAGTCCTAGTAATAAAATTTTGGTGTTACCATATCAAATGTGTATGCCCATTTTCCTGTGTTTCATGTCTTAACAATGCCATGTGGCATTTCTGACATGATACCCAAATCGATATGATTTGTTTTTTTTTATTTTTGGTTTCAAATGTTTGTGAATAGTAAGTACAAGAAATGACATGTCATCTAATCAAAGCGACTGCAATGAACAACCTGAATTTCACAAAGCAACAAAGGACAATAATTTAATTCTGACTATAACATATATGCATACTTTTAGCTATTAAAATATATCTATAAACCTGGAACTCAATCATTAATACCAAGAAAATCCAACTGACGAACTTAAGTCTCTGCAATCGCTCACTAAAGGTTGAGAAAAAGGAACCTGAAAAGGCACAAAAAATATGAACACGACATGAGAATTCAACGGGCCGAGTTCGAATTTCTTATAAGTGTTGTTGGGGATGAAGACGCAACTTAACCTCTGTTATATACCAATTAAAAATAAAAATAACTTTTGAAAAATAGGTTTCCGCGTTTCATTCAAATTTGAATTCAACTTCTCTCAGAAGAAATGATGCATGCAACATTTTGACGAATAAAAATCAAATGTCAACCAAAGAAACGAGACTCAATCAGCAAAAAACAAAAGTATTAGACAATAAATTAACCAAATTTCACCGGCCACCCTTCATGCATACCATACTCATAACAACGCACTGTTCCATTCAAATTTCAACAAATCAAGAACGACCTAGATACTAAATTTCATCTAAATGATAGTAAAACGAAAGAAAACAGAAAAAAGTCATGAATTGTTCAAGAAATATGAATCTCTGTCAATGATTTCGACAGAATCAAAAGAAACCCTATACTAGCAAGCGAAGGAAGAGGCAGAAACATTGCACGTCCAACATAGGCCATTAACATCAATTTCTTAGGTTTCTGAATTCTGTTTTCACTGTGAAGGTGTGTGTGATTTTGTTTTTTTTTCTTAGAAAAAAGTATAAAATTTACTACCTTGGTTGGCCGGTCTTCCGCGTACCCTTGAAGTTCCGTGGGAGAGTGGGAATTCAAATATTTATCAGTTTTCCGTTAAGCTTAGAATGACTTCGCCGCACATATTTGTTGAGAGGGAGCTTCATGGGCCTGGGCTAATCTATGTAATTGGGCCTGTTTTACATTTATGGGTCCATTCGCAGACATAATTTTTTTTAATGAATATAAATTGTAAGGTTCACAGGTTCGAACTCAAGACCTCCCACCTACAAGTTTGAGACTTTACCAATGAACTACAAGGTATTTGTGTTCATCATTATATATATAATAATAATTAAATAAGTATACCTTAATTGCTAGAAACTCAATAATTTAATATTCAATTAATTAATAAAATCTTTCAAATGATTTGACTTATCATGACTTACGAACAATGCATTTCGAATTAATAATATCATAAACTTTATAACATAATATATAAACAAAAATTCATATAGACAACATGATATATATAAATTAATGATTTTTAATACATAATACATTTATGATTAATATATGAAATCAATATAAAATGTCTTAATTGTCGTTTATTTCTTGATGAAATTGATACACACTTAAATCTCATTTCGGACTACTTTTAACATAATAATAACTTTTGTGTAGTTTTCTTATAGCGCAATAAAAAATTATTTAATATTATCGATGCTTTAAAAGTTTTTTTTTCGAAAAAAGGTAGTGCAATTGTTATCTCAACATCATCATCTTTATCACTTCAACAACTTTCTCAATTATCAGCTCGCCAATTACATCTTTGAAGTTATATTATTTTCTCATTATAATAAATTTATAGAAAATTTAATATATGTTAAATTAATATGATTTCTCAATCCTAAATCTATATATTTATAAAAGTTTAACTGTATTTTCTTATATTTTAGTATCAATATTTAGAAAAAATATATTCAAAACTCTTTATTTTATTAAAAATCTTATAATGTAAATTTAACTTTCTTTCAAATACAAGGGTCGACCGGAGGTTAACCGTAACTGTAACCGACGGTTCATCGGAACAGTCTACGAAGGTTAAAGTTAATGGTCAAGCTCTTTTGAACCGTGACTCTCCTTTCGGAAACTAACCTAGTGTTAGAAGAGGTCATGCATTTTTAAAAAAAAAATAATTATGGCCAGTTTCTTATCTGACTCTCGAGTGTAAAGCTAAACCATTTTGACCGAAACCTAGCTCCAAAGGATGGGAAGGAAGAAGGGGTTATGTTCCCGGATGATGGGGTACAGCAGCTGCTGTTTGTGAGGTGCTTTTGTTGACATGGAAGGTGTAGCTCATGTGGGAGGATCAAGAAGGTATAGACCTCCAGACTCGTGTCATTTACCAATAATCTTCTTTGTCACAAGATCCTGAAATAGACAGAGATATAACAATTAAGACTACGTGTGAGCTTGCTTACAAAAATTGAATTAAAACTCAATTGCGAGAAACTTGAGACAAAATGTAAGGGGATTGATGGGGTTGGAGTAATGGTCCCAGGTCTAAGGGATTTACAGAAGCTCTTTTCTTCAAAGTATTCCAATTTCCATTCTTTGAAGCACTATGGCTTTCACTCTTTATCTTCACGCTCCATATTTTCTTTTCCTTGGTCTCCCCTCTCTCTTTTGCCTTCAACTTCTTGTTATTGCATTTTGTGTATTTCACTCTCTGTCTCCCTCCTCTTTTTGCTGCAGCTTCTCAATATTATCTTTCTTTCTTTTTTTCCACTCCCAACTTATCCACATCCACCACTTTTGTTTGATCAACATCTGCATTTGCGCCAAATGTCATCGTTTTCTTCTTCCCGCACCTTTGCTCTCTTGGATATTCCCCTCCAAGTTAACCTCGAACCCAACAACAGTTCTCTTCCTCGATGATATTTCTCATTTTCATCCTTACTCCCTTTGATGGTAATTTATGAACTGCACAATCATCGCTACTGCTTTCATATCCACTCGAAGATTTTCCCACTCTCTTCAACCTCAACCTTAAAGTATTTCTTACACCCAAGACATATCAAACCGTGCCCCAATATTTCCTCTCAAACTGATGCAGTAGTCAGCACATTGAGCATGCTGTCCAAAATGTCTCTGCCCCAACTCCCACTGCGACCGCATCACAATCCTAAGCCTCATGCCATACTCTTTTCTCTTAATATCCGATAACACTCTTGCTGCCTCACCCACAAACTTCAACGCCTCCTCACCCACAAACTTCAACGCCTCCTCAGATGCCAGAAGTGGGTTTTTTTCAGGATGTAAGGTCAAAGCCAGCTTCTTATACTGTTTCTTGATAGCATTGAGGTACGAGAGGAGCTCTGACTGAAGAATACATTAGTAATCTGGAGGACCACTGGAAGTATTTTCTGTTATGGCTAGAAAAATGGGTGTGGCAGCGGCACAGAGGATTTTGAAGGCAGTGAGCATTTCTGTAAACCCTTGGAGGGATGGATTGAGCTTATGGGTGGGTGTGTGGCGTATTTTAATGCATATCGGAGGCTGTTTGTGGTGTATTTTTGCTCTGTTAAGGTTTTAAGATGGAGAGATTCTTCTTGACTGATCGAATCAGCCACAAGTAGCCCAAATCAGCAGAAGCCTGCTCCTGAAAATTCAACAAAATCGAAAATTTAGCAACAACATAACCAACAATATGAAAGCAAAAGTCCTCTCACAATATACCTGTGAAGCAGGAGTTTTTGGCTCCTTTCCTTCTTTATCCGATTTATCCACCTGGCTGATCTCCATAGATTAAACCTTTAGCACATATTAATCATCCTGCCATTTAACATGTAAACAACAACTTGAACCTGCTTCAAAAAAAAAAAGAAACAAGAACCATTTGCTGATACGGAGAGAAATGAAAAGCATAGAACCACCTCCTTTCCAATCCAGTAAAAGATCACAAGTAAAAAGATCTTCTACAATACTCTTAATAAATTCCAAGAAAATCGACATTAAACAATAAAAAGCCATTTACAGAGCTTACAAGTAATACAGCACAAAGCTCGAATAGTTCAAAATGAATACAGCAATCAAAGAGAATCTGATACAATGAATCAAAATAAGCTGTGCGACAGCTCAGAATCCTCTATTTCTTTAACAGTGAAACGGAACCATGTTATCGCTAAACGAGGATCCGAATTAAAAGGCCAGGGTTTCTTTGCTCTGAAAAGTTATAGGTAAAAATATGGACAAAAATTGGGGAAGAAAGACAAAGTTAGGGTTTTAAAATTTTGTTAGGTAGATGTAAGGGTGAGCATTCGGTTAGTTCGGTTAATAGCCGAACCGAATTAACCGAAACCGAAAAAATCGATTTCTTTTTTACAAAACCGAACAAACCGAACTTTTTTAAGAAATCGAACAAACCGAACCAATATTTTTGAAAAATGTAAAAAATTATAAAAAATAAATTAAAAACTGATTTTAAAAATATAAAAAATAAAAATAATAATAAAAATCTGTTAGATCGGTTAAATCGGTTAACCGATATTTTTAAAATCAAAACCGATAACCGAACCGATTTAACTGATATTTTAAAAAAATAAAACCGAACTTCCGAATTGACCGAACCGAATTTCCAAATTTATTCGGTTCGGTCGATTTTTTTCGGTTAAACCGAAGTTTTGCTCACCCCTAGGTAGATGCATTAGATCCGACTTTGATTCGGGACAAAATATCCATACCCATTCTAAAATCGAAACTGGAATTTTGCAATATATTTATTATTATCTCATTTTTAAAAGTAAAAGCTGTCAAATTTTACCTTCAATTTTAGACCTAAAAAATAAAATAAATTAAAATAAAGAACTTTATGATATATCGAGAGTAAATTGACCTAAAATTCTTAAAGCCATGCTTGTTTTTAATTTCATTCCTTATGTCAACGTATTTAAGTTCAAACTCCCTATTTATCCAGCAAAAAATATGAGAAAATTACCGAAAACATCCTATAGAGTTTGGTCCAAATTTCAATTTGCAACCATAATTTGAAAAATTATGGTTTACATTCACAACTTTCATGAATTGTAACACATTACATCCTCTTGACTCGATTTTGTATTTTTATCGAAAATTTATCACTGTATGTCATCACCTTACATATTCAACTAGCCACTTAAACCAGCAATTGCAATTTTTTTTTAAAAATCAAAAAATATTTGGGGTGTTAAAATTCAATTTCACGTAATCATTAACTAGTGAATTTCGATACTAAACAAATAAATTTTTGTTTTCTAAACATTTGAAAAAACCAGCTTAAATGGATCTAAGTTTGAGTATGTAAGGGGATGATCGAATGCGTCGATAAATCTTTGATAAAAATACAAAATCAAGTTAAGAGAATGCAAAGTGTTACAATTAATGAAAGTTGAGAATGTAAACTGTAATTTTTTAAACAATGCTTGCAAAGTGAAATTTGGACCAAACTATATGATAGTTTGTGTAATTTTCCGAAAAAAAGTTCAAAGTTTGTTTCAACTCTCTATCTCAAACAAAGTTACTAAATTACCCATTTAAGAAAGAAAATCTCCAAATACCCTAAATATTTTCCCCAATTTTGTTTCTTCATCTCGGTGGTCCACTGTAAGTTCTTGAAGATCAAAATGTTTTCCTACTTCTACTATTTATTTCCTCCCTAAATACCTCCATTTTATTTTATATTTGTAATGGTGGTTTGAGGTATTGAAATAGCGTTGAATATTTGAATTTTTATTGGAGTAAGGTATCATTGGAAGGTAAATGTCATCAGATTTTAACAAGTCAAAATATTGTGTTAGCACCAGTTTGGTAATATCTCAAATTTTCGAATTGCAAATGTTTCTATTTGATTATGTTCCACAGTGTATTGACTTTTAATGATTCTATTACTGAAATTGAGGTAATACAAGCCTTTGGATTTTATGTTAACACAAGTCTGTTATTTGCATATTGAAGTTATTTTAGTATTATTTACATTATAACATTTTTGTATTATTTACACTTCAACTTGGTATTAAACTCAAACAATTTTGTTATTAGTTGCACTTAAAATTGGCATTAAAAAAATATGATTTTATATTAGTTACACTTAAAATTCATATAATTTTGGTAATATTTGCAATGGGAATTGGTATTAACTAAATTCTATCTTGGTATTAGATACGCTTGAAATTGATATTAAACATATATAATTTTGTATTATTTACACTTTAACTTTGTATTAACGCATACAATTTTGGTATTTTTTACACTTGAAATTTGTATTAAATGTATTTTGATATTAGTTAAAATTGAAAGTGGTATTAAAACGCATACAATTTTGGTATTATTTACTCATGAAATTCATATTAAAGGCATACGATCCTGGTATTAGTTACATTTGAAATTGTATTAAACACAGACAATTTTAGTATTAATCAAATTTTGATTACGAAAATTTACATACAAATATTTCGTATTCAGGGAGGTTTTGTTCTAGTTCCCTCCCCGTGTTTTACGTTTCTTTGTTGGAATAAAACAATAACCCATGAAGTGGTTTAAACAAAGAAGAAAAAAAAACCAAAGTTTCCAATTACCAACAACGATGAATTCATATACCATTTTGTCATAAGTTCTAAAATGTGATACTTCGTGGAATTTACACAACCAATATGTATTTGTTCGACTTTTGGGGTAATCCAACATGAGGTACTAGTGACATAAAGTTGAATTTTCCTCCTAAAAAATCTGTTACCAGACAATTTGTGATACGTATATAAAGAAGCACGTCAAAGGTAATATGTTCAATTGAGAATTTACCTATATAATAAAAGTCCAAAGCTCTAATATTCATTAATGAGTCCAAGGCTCTTCTAATCATTACTACTCTAATAAACTATTCTAATGAATAAGATATGCTCAAGAAGTTCAATGCATAGTATTTTACCATCCTCCATCATTCTTGGCTTCTTGAACAGCCTTGCACATTTTATCCAAAGAAATCTTCTTCTTCAGTATCTGAACACCATGGAGCACAAAACGCAAAAACGTACGCTCAGTAATTAATGGAAAATGAATGCCGAAACGCTATGATCCATATGACTAAGAAAACCGAAGAAGAAATAACTCGAGCTTAATCACTAAAAATGGCAAACTATCATAATGGTCTATGCATGACCTGTTCATGAAGTGCCCTCTCTAACTGGCCAATATCCTGGTTAATTGGATCGTCATCTTTATCATCTAAGACACGCTGCGACACAGAAACAAATAAGATATGCAAAAATAGAAAAAAAAATGTACAGTTCAAAGCATAACAAAACATATCATATAATTCAAAATTGCAGCTTATCTTTTAAATTGTGCAAGCCATATAGAGAACTTAATGAAATTTAACAGAAGAAGTAGCTGAAGGGTAATGAAAACTTAATACACAGATTTTTGCTTAAAGATAAAAACCATCTCCATATTCTCCTTCAATAGTAGACTAACAATCGATTCCAGGAGGCCGATGCTCTGCAATTCTAGTAGAAGCTTTTCATCAAGGGACATCTGCTCGTATGCATTATCAATGGGAGAAACATTATAATTATTTGCAGGATTTTTTTGTGGAATACAATAGCCCCTTGTAAACCTAACCGGCACTTCAATCTCTGAATGCAAATCTTCACCATCCTTTTGAAACAGCTCACCGTTACAAAGATGATCTCTGGTACTAGGACAACTATTGCAATCTGTGTTCTCTTTACAGGGAAAAACAGCACGTGGATTCCCATTTTTCTGAGTTTGAGAACCAAGAAATGCCTCATGGAAATCGAGCCTATCCATATGTTTACTCTCGTTGCCAATGAGGAGACTTCCATCATTAACTAAACTCCTTGATCTTCCAAAACTAGTTTCTTCAGATTCTTCGATGTCCACGTCCACAATTAAAGCTGATAGTACCCTTTGATAAAATGGAGTAGAAATCACATATTCTTTCTGTGCACTTGAACACCGTACAAATTTCGCCTTATCCAAAGAGTCCTTCGACTCAATTTCATTCTTCTTGTTCCTATCTTTTTCGCAAGAGAAAACATCCGATGCATAAATCTCTTCTCGGCCGTAGCCATCCTGACATTAGATTGGTATGCTTTAAACAATATGAAGCAGATATTCAAAAGAATTACATAGACTCAAACCAACTTTTCTCTCCAATATCTAGCTTAGTGTATTCGAAAGACACAGCAGCAAGAGCCAAAAAAAGGTGCTCAAACAAGTGCACATATGTTTATCTCCCTTTGAAAAGAATGCACAGAGATTCAATTGAAACACACAAAACAAATTCATGAATTAGGATGTGCAAGCAAAAGAAAAGAGGTTACAACTACAAACCAATCTCACAGGAAGATTACTGCTGTGGCAACACTTTTGAGATAACCATCCAGATGACTCTTCAGCCATTTTCACCTGGTGGTTTAAAACAAAAGAGAATTTTCAGAATCAACAAAATACAAAATTGAAATACTATTAAATCATTAAAGTAACAACCTGCAGTATTAGGTAGGATTTATCCTCATGGCTGATAGGAGCAAACAATGGCTCAACAGTCTTCCAGAATTCACTTGAACAAGTAGCCACTATATTAAGAAAAATTGATGGTAAATTACCTTCAGTGTACATTTTTGAATATTGTCCATGTGAAACCAAAAAAAGACATACATCGAGAATTGTAAGCCAATATTTCAGCTTCTAAGTCCTTATGGTCGTCCACAGACTCCCCTGAAAAGCATCATGCTAATATTAGCAAATAGGAAAACAACATTTCAATCAACAGATTTAATTGTTTCTCCCTCTTTATTCATCTAAAAGCATGGTAAATCAAATGATGCTGAAACTTAACACCCGAGTCGTAAAAAAACTAGAGTAGCTCCAGCTCCAGGCTAATCCTGTTCTAGAGACACAATAATCATAAAGCCGCACAGAAAACAGTAAACAATTTATAAACTTCCAAAAACCAGGGCATTAGACCTTACGTAAGCAAGCATCAGGTCCATTATCAAGCCACAGAAAGGAAGAAAAAGGTGGACAACTGAGACTATAAAGACTAACACCTGGATTTATTCCGATCTCACTTTTATACATCCGATCTTACAAACACCAAAACATATAGAGACATATACAAACATATACATATATTTTGGTCTTTACGTACGGTCAATATAAGTATTTTCCGATTTATTCCTATCAAAACTTGCATTGGAATTGATAGTATGAAGGATGTAAAAAGAGAAGCTATGCTAACATCGAATAAAGACTAATGAAAGTTCTTATAAAGTATACCAATACAATCAGGAGAACCCCCATTTTCTAAATGGCCAAGACGACGCTTCTTCGAACGACGACCAGACTTGCTGTAACAGTAAATGAAATATTCATCTTGAGAGAAGAAAAAACTAGAATATTTATACGTAGAATTGGGGTTTCGTTTGCTACAAAAATCAGTCTGTACCTGCCATTCTTTTTCGAACCAGACCTCACATTTCGGAGAGACCTGACTGGTATCACATCCTCCACCACCTCTCTCTGAGTGGAAATCCTTCCGCTACGCTTTTGCCGCCGCACACCATCACCAATATCTTTTTGACAATGTTTTTGTTCATTTCCATAGGAATTACAAAAGGCACGACATTCAGGCTAGCATTTGCGGCCTTTTCCTCCACGACACCGCTCCCTCTCCTTAGTTCTGTTTCAACGGCACCAGAGTCTGGAAGGAGACGAAACACTTTCAGGTTTAACTTGGGCTTCAAGATATGTAAAATTTGAGGTATTATAAAGTAACCCACGACCAACTAATTATGTTTACACTGGCCACGTTTCCTCTTCCCCAACATCATGCAACACTCACTATTGCTAAAGCCTACAGCCCATAATTAGCTGACACGTGTACATTAATTTGTTGTCATTGGTTTTTCGCCAACTGTTTGGTTCCAAAGGCTATTTTGAAGTACTCTAGTGCTAACTGCCACGATTCCTCTGCTATATCTATCACTGTCTCTTGGTATGGCCTCTACAAAATTACAACCTTAACCATGTTAATTTATCTCTATTATTGTTACAATCTTGCCGGCAGTTGCCTATTATTTCGGTTAGTTTTTTTTCGAAGAAGTGATGTGACTAGAAATAGACACATCTATTGCGCTTAATTGTCTACGATTTGGTATATTTTGATGGATAAATTGATACATATGCTACCTAATCGTATATTTGTGTAAATGTAGGGAAAGGTGAAGAAATCAAGCTAAAATGATGAAAGAAGCAATAAAGTTGAAGAAAAGAGGAAAAAACCAGAATACAAGACACATGTTGCTTCTTTCTCCTCAAATTTCTATATGTTTGAGCCATGTTTTGGAAATGTGGTCCATAGAAAAGTTGTAGAACTTTGAGTTATCTTCGCGTGGACAGCTGATTCATCGAATTCGGAGTTCGGACGAGAAAGTTACGGCCAAAATACGAAACTCGCCAGAAAATTTGATGACAGGCGTAATTACGCCATTCACAGGCGTAATTACGCCAACGCTACGGCATGTCTAGGCGTAGCTACGCCATTATACGCGTAATTACGCCTGAAGACTTTTGGAAAATTAAAAAACTTGATTTCTTTCCTTCCCACATGGATTCTAACCTACTCCATCAGCCTCCCAATACATATATACTCGAAATTCAGACCTTTTAACCATCTAGATAGTTAGGGTAGAGTAGTTTAGGATAGTTTTATATTTTCTTTTCAATTTTGTTGAAGAACGGCTACGAAGATCGAAGCGAAGGCGGGATTGACACTTCGACGAGCGGAGATCGGATTAGTATTCTTTCCCTTGCTTTTATTTATTGTTTTTATTAGATTATGTCTAGCTAGTTTTTAATTCTTGGTTGAGGAAGACAAATCCTTGGAATTATTTATCTTGGGGAGATTCATACGCTTTATATATCAATTTTATTGAATATCAAGAGTTTTTCTGATTTTGTTGATATGATTGATGTTTGTTTATTGGATTGACAACCTAGTAACTTGCATGAAATCTAACGCTAAATTAGATATCAAATACGGAATCGTTTGATCCCTCTAATTTACGAAGCAACTAAGATTGATGAATTTCCGCTTGTGAGTTTGTTAAATTCTTAGGAAGAACACTTGACTAGATTAAACATAGACGCTTGGATTATGTTGTTTAGCTTCATCGATCTCACTAGTTCATATGCTATCATCGATTTAAATCTTAATCGCTTGTATTTTGATTGATTGTTTGATAAGGGTTAAACTAGAACGCTTGGGCTACTTAACTACACGTAAGGTGAGATAGGACTTTGATTATTTGATTAAACGTCCAACGATGAATATTCATATGAAAAATTGAGTCTTTTGTGAATCGATGAAATAGATGATAATTCTAAGGAAGAGTCGACCGATACCAAGAATCGCTTTCATTAGTTTAATCTTTAATTTTAATTTAAGTAGTATAATTCAATCACTCACAACCCCATCTTTTGTTATTCTTTTGTTTTGATTTTCATTAACACAAAGATTCACACCTCCTCGTGGGATCGATCCCTACTCACGCTACTACATTATTGTTATCAATCTTGAGGATTGAGTGGGGTTAATTTGGGCGTACACGATAAGCGCACACCAAATTTTGGCGCCGTTGCCGGGGAGGCGTTGTATATTTTTGTGTTAATATTTTCTGTTTTTTTTTTCTCTCTTTCGTTTAATTTCTTTCTTTCCCCCACACCGCTACTCTTGTTTGTTCGTGCTTACAGGTTGATTTCTTAAAAATTGGATCTTTTCATGGAGGACTATAGGCGACTAGACGAATTGGCGTATCTTGTGCAACAACTTGGCGTAGGGAGTGGACAAAGAACATACAATTCAAGTTGGAGTGATCATCACAATCTCAACTATGGCAATCAATGGATGAGCCCACCTCCACCTTACATGCAGTCCACCCTACCGCCATACATACCACAATATTCGCCATGGCCGCAACAACCTCAATATCATACCCCTGGTGAGTCTTTAGAGGATCTTCTTTCAAAACTTAATGATAGTACTTTGCAATTTCAACAGGAATTCAGGGCTAGCACTCAGAATTTGGGTAACCAAATGGAGCAAATAATAAGATCAGCCGATCGGATAGCAGCACAAAAGGAGACCATGATTGCATTCGAATCATGGAGTGATGAAGAAGAGGAGACTATGGAGAAGGTGGTACTGATGCCACCCGAGCTAGAAGTGGAGATACATGTGCCAATAGAAGAAAAGGAGCTTGTATATCCTACAACTCCGCAAGGTAAGTTTCCAACTGAGAGCTATGTTGAATACTTAGATGAATCAAGTGATGTGGAAGAGGAGTCGGCGATAGAGTACTGTGTTGAAATGGAGCCTTGGGACTATTTTTTCGAAGACAACACCTTGGACAGTGGCAAAGAGGTAGAAACTCCAGAAACGATGGTACTGATGCCATCAATACTTGAAGAACAAACAGAGGTCGATGTGGATAACAAGGAATCTTACCAGAATGAGATTCCCAAAGGCGAGCATAGGGGACGACAAGTTAAAGGATGCCATGAGGTAGATCTTGATCGACCTCAACTGACTTCTTTGGAGGAAGGCGACATAGTGAAAAGACAAAAACCCTCCAAGAGGTTCAAGGCAAATAGGCATCGTCTTAAGCGAGAAGATTGGCGTCGGGCCACCGACATTAAACAGAGGCGCTGCTTGGGAGGCAACCCAAGGGGAGTTAGTTTCTTTTCTCCCTTTTATTTTTATTGCTTTACTAGTTAGACTTTTCTCTTTTCTTCTATTTTTGTCTTACATTGGGGACAATGTAAGATTTAAGTATGGGGGAGGGATTAGTAGTGTGTTATTGTTTTTCTTATTTCAAAAATACAAAAAAATCGAAAAATTTAAAATTTTGAGCTCATAAGTAATGAACACATGCTTAGAATCACTAGCCCATGATGAAACCTAATTGATATCATGCATGCTTTTGAACATAGGTGAATTGTTAACCTTGGAACACTTTGAACTCTAATGCAAAGTTTACTTTAACTTAGTAGTTGAATATTTTGAGCACATTATTGTCATGGCTTGTGAAGTGTGCATAGCTTAGTGAAGATTGTGTGAACTTTGTGATAGTCTTAAGAAGTCTCTAATACATGCTAGAACTTAACTACATGCTCTTTGAGGCGTATGTCTAGACTACTTGCAAACATGAAAGTGATATAGGCAATCTTTGATGCGTTTGAGCCTTTCAAGCC
Source organism: Haberlea rhodopensis (assembly GCA_907163345.1). NCBI lineage: Eukaryota > Viridiplantae > Streptophyta > Magnoliopsida > Lamiales > Gesneriaceae > Haberlea > Haberlea rhodopensis. The sequence goes on from CAJQUN010000007.1 coordinate 8,074,733, forward strand.
TACCATGTAAACAAAATCAATCTCTAGTACCCTTTTTGAGCCTTAATGTAAAAGAATGGGAGTATGCTAAGCATACTCAAGACCCCCATTCAACATTCCTTGACTAGCTTATCATCCTTCCCTAATGAGCCTAAATGTGATTTTAATCCATACCTTTTAAGGGAGTATGATGTATTTCATTCAAATGCACTTGGGAATCATTGAAGTATATTTGTGAGCTTAATTGTCAAAAGAATGGAATGCATGAAAGAAAAAGGAATGCCTTGAGAAAATAGATAAAAATATGACTCCAAGGGGAGCCAAGGCACTAAAGAAGAAAAATGTTGAAATAAACCTTGAAAAAAATGAACAAGGTTTGAAAAATTCATACAAGAAGAGAAGCTTTTAGTGTGCATTTCATCATACTCTCTTGTTTGAATATCCTTACCCTTTCTTTCATAAGCCAATACCTAGGCCAAGCTACAAGCTAATAAAGACCTACTTGATTTATGTTTGCAAAGTAGCTAAGATAGTGGAGAAGAGTGTGCAAGTGAGCTTATACTTGTGTTAGTGTATGACTTGAACTATTGTGGATTTACATATTTTGGAACTATAATTTGTACACAACACTTGTTTATGACCACACACACACGTTCACTATTTTGTTGAGTATGAAATGTATAGGGATTGAAATTGTTCCACTGTTAATTTTTCACCGCCTTTCATTACTATGCATGTTTTAAATTGTTGAGGCATAAAAGTGAGGACAAGTTAGTTTGTTATGATGCTATGAGCCAAGCAAAAAAATATTGTAGTTTTGTCTGATTTACTCGAGGTCGAGTAAAGATTAAGTATGGGGGTGTTTGATGTGACTAGAAATAGACAAGAAGCTTGCGGCAGTTTTTCCCTCTTCCGATCCCCATTTATTACGCTTCCCATTCTTGCTTCAAGTCCGTTTTCGCTGCAAAGAAGAAACCGAAAAGGCAGAGGTTTTGAAAGGTAAAGGTTATCTACTCAGTTCTTTCTAATGTTATGTCTTATTTTAATGGTTGGTTGTCTTATTTTTCTCTTTTCCTGTTAATTGGAAACTTCACGCTGCTTAATTTAACGGAGAAAAACAGTTTTCTAAATGGTATTTTTGATGGATTTCTGTAAGCATTTCTGGGCATTCTCCTTCTCATTCTTTCTGATTGTAATTTTGTTAATTTCACTCTTCTCATGTATATATGGCTTACGGATGTAGCAATTAGCAAATATTTACCCAAATATATTATTGAAATCATGTATTTTGGTTCTGTATTATATTTTGTGTTATCATACAAAAGTCGAAAAAAACAAGTCAATTTATAAACGACGTCATGTGTTGCGATAGAATGATAATCTTCAAAACGCACTCAAACTCGGGCTCCACGAGGCTCTCGTGTGATGAGCTGCGATGAATCGAACATAATCTTTGACTACATTACTAGATGGATCAGCATTATCATTCCCATGCGAGGGAAGCGGATTGCTTCCGCAGCTGCTGGAACCTATTGTTCATGATCTCTACTATTGTAGTCATGTGAAATTGTTTTGGATATTGTCCTTTGTTTGGCCTTTTTATCACAATGTAGACATGGCCACTTTTGGGATGTTTTTTGTTGGGTAGATATTTGGACAAAGGGATGACTTGGTACGTTCCCTCACGAAGTGTCCCTTTTTTTAATCACACAACCTAGATTTTTGTTTCACTTAATTAAGTATATTTTTTCAGATAACTATCAAACGATAATGATATTTTTTCAGATTTACTCTCCAGTGTTCCAGCTGAAAAGGATGCTGCTGCGAATCTATTATCCGATACTGAGGTATCCTCTAATTATGTTGTAAATCTATATTTTCTGAAGATTGATCAAAGAAATGTCTCACCCTTGTACGTTTTATGTTTATTAATGTATTTGTTTCACAAATATATATGTGCGTGTGTCTGTGTGTATTTAGTGCTAAGTTGTTAGAGACTATTTTGATTTTTAAGTTTTAAAAAATTGCATATGGTTTCAGCATGAAGAGTATACTTTCAAGATACAACAAGTGCCTGGATTCTACTCAGGTTCCTGCATTGGAGTACAAGCCAGAGGTATGCCACTACTACATTTAACTTGATTTTGGTATTGCTGTTGCAGACTTGCGGTAGGCTTGCTCTATACTCATTCACTTGTGAATAAAAAAGTAGTCTTTGCTGCAGAATATACTCACCCCTGATTTTTTGTGGTTTTTTTCTTTACTTTTTTGTTTTTATTTAATTTTCGTATGGGATATAAATTTACACATGGGAGCATTACATTAGACAGGATATTCTTAAGTTTTTTTTTTGTATTGTAAAAACATTAGATTGTTCTAGGATTTGAATATGGAGTACAATTATGTGCTATTTATGAAAGTTTAGAATATAATATTGAACGATGTGCGGTCGACTGTGTTTTAGATTTTGGTTTTGTTGTGTCTGATCTGAAGTTTTTGCTTTGAGAATCTCGGTAAGTTGTTTGACGATTTGAAGTCCTTTTGTTTACACGTGAAATCATGAAAAATCTTTTGTTGTTCTGCATAAGTCTAATTTTGATAAGGTTGATCTATTTGAAACATCGGATTTCTGGTGAAAAGAAATAATTTTTTTAACTCTAATACCTCCGGTATGTAGCATTTTCTAACTTTTGTTTCGTTATGTTTCATCTCTGGTGGGTATGATCATATATCTGATCTAGGCCTTCAATTTCTTGTAGCTTAAAATCAAATTATAGGTGCTCCATGCTTATTTCCAGTTTGGATTTTTCATGAAATTTATGCAAGATAAAGTAGTATTCATGACTGAAAATTTACATGAATATGAATGGTGCGATTATTAAGAAGTTTGTTTTGGCAATATGATTGTGGGATGTATGCGGACTTCTTTTAGTTGTGGATAAATGTATCTCAGCCACACACAAGGTTTCATTCTATCGAGATGTTTATATGAATAATGGAATAGGAGCACACAATTTATGCTGCGTAAATCATTTCACACTCTCTTCTGGCATCTAAATGCACCTAAATTTCGTATTTGGAATTAGTTTTAAGAAATCACTATGCGTACCATTGCCCATTTATATTTACTGAACTATTTCAGGGAAATCACATTTGCATATCAAACTTAGTATATAATTGTTCTTGAATTTATTTGTGCCATAATGGTTTTTTTAGGGATCAAAAGCAAGAAAGAAAAACGGGGCTGACATTCACTAAGCTTTTTAGTTGGCTATTTGCCAAAAATGAGATGCGAATTCTGATGGCTGGTCTTGATACTGCTGAAGCTCGGGGAGATTGTGACTACAATTCCTACCATTGGCATGACACTTGATTCTGCAATTTATATTTTTTAATTTCATGATGTTGTACCTTTCTATTTTCATGATCATCTTCATATCCTGTCCAGTTTATTGCCATTTCATCTTTTGGTTCTAAGTTGAACTGCCTTTTGCTACCTTCCACCTTCAGGTTTTAATGTGGGGACTGTTGGGTACAAGAACATCAGCTTCACTGTTTGGGATGTTGGTGGCCAAGATAATGAGACTTTTACTTGTTTTCTGTTTACCAGTGTATTGGTATAACTTATTATTAAAAACATTTTAACTCTGCTGACCTTAATAATTGTGAAGTTTTTTGTAACCTATTTTGTCATTTTAAATAATCATTGTCTTATTTATTTTGTGGTTCCATAAGTTTTTGCTTTTGTTTATTTGCTTTGTTGATTAGTATATTGTATTATATATGATACTTTTTTCTTAATTACAACATATCATGTTACTGTTAATATAATTTTATGTCTAACTAATTTTATAGGATGCAATGAATATATCAGATATTTTAAAAATAAAAAAGTATCACACCTATACAATATATACTATTTATTTATTATGTTATACACATGCAATATAGATTTAAACAACATTGCGTCAAGTTATCTATTTTTAAAACTTATCTCTAACTATATATTAATTTCAATTTCTTAATTATAACATAGCATACACTAATTTTTTCGTCTAATTAATTTTATAGTATGCCATAAATTGACCATACACTATAAAATACATATATATTGGTATTCCAAAAATATCCCACACAACACAAAATAAAACATGTCAATCTAAAAATAAAAACACAAGTTTCATTAATAATCTAAAAATACAAACAAAATTAAAATGTTGAAAAACAAAAATTATTTTATTTTATACTCAAATAAATAAAAGATGTAAAATTTATAAAAAAATAAAATCTATTTTTTATAAGTATTTAATATAATAATAAATAAATAAATATAAATTACCGAATAATCATGCAATGTGTGCGGAGGGTCGCTAGTTTATATAAAGGCTTCAGAAGATATTATACCAAACTTTCAATTGATATTGAATTCAGTTAATCCTCTATAATTTAATATACTTGATATTGGCAAATGAATCACGTTCTCGCAACAAAGTAGTTTTTTTTAGACTACAACCAATACACATTTTTTTTCGATTATTACATCCAATATTTAAGATACCTTATCATTGTCGATTTTATCGAAGTCTTTTGGTGGGTTATGAAGTAGGCTAATAAAATGATAATTTTTTGAGATACGATTATTCTTGCAATTTCAGCTTGGACTATAGATGTTCGTGCAAATATTATAGCAAATTACTTTCGACATTTTAAATTTCCGTCAACCTATAACATGGTTTCAGAGAATTTGGACTAACATTTAGATGGTCAAGGCACTCAAGAACTATAAAATCAAATCACATAGTTGATACTTGATAATGTACGGCGGCGGGTTAATGTATTTTTTTTAACTGTCAATGTTAATCCATAGTGTACTTTTTGAATAGATTATATAATTTAACATTTTATATAATTGTTTTATTTTTAAATTATTCAAATATTAAAGAAATAATAAATTACTAAAACAACTTTAATAAAATGAAATTTAAAAAATCCATTGAACCCGCCACTTCAAGAAACGATTTCAGTTTTATTTGTTATTTTTTTTATTGTTTTAAAATAAAGATGAATTCATTTGTGGGAGAAACGACAACTGCTGGAATATTACTACATTATTCAATTTTGAGTTTATTGATTCTTTGTCGTTGCCTGTACAATGATTGTAGTGTAAAGTATATAGTTGTGTGGGACTACATGCCTAGCTAAATTGATTCATAATACATGCATGAATTCTTAATTTTGCCATTAATGTACATATTCTAGTTACTCATGACTTTTGAATTTTCTAATGGTATTATTTCTCTGCCATTTGGCTTGTTCAGACTGCATGCATGTATGTTAATATTAACACAAATTTTAAAAATTATTAAAACAAAAATTTTTTTAAAAAAAAGAAAGCTGAAAATATAATGTTGTTTTTAAAACTGGATCTGTCACTCTAAGTGACGGGTTCAACTTTAAGAGTTACCATAAAATGGTAACACCAATTCTTCTTACGGTAATTTGTGAATTAATTTTTTTTTCCACAATAATTAAAAAATTGAGCCATCAACTTTATACCAAAATTTTGATCCAAATATTTCCAGGTGTATCGAAATGAGTTTTTCCCCTAAATTTAATTCAGAATATCATGAAGTTTTCTGAATTGTGTTTTTTTTAATTTAAATGAGAAGAAGATTTTGCATAACAATGCATGTTTGCAGTTTGATTACAAAAAGTATACAACATATGTTAAATATTGCTGATATATTAAAAAAAAACTGTAATACTGCAGAGTAGCATATGTTTGCATCTTAAAAAATATTTCATGATTTTCTAAATCAGAATTTTTACACATCTCAAATTTTTTTATAATATCCAATATATATTGAAATTGATATTTCATTGTTAAAAAACAAAATTGATATTTCATTAGTTTTTTTTTATATTTATTTTATGATATTTCATTAGTTTGATACGAAGAGCTTCAGGGCTTATATCGTGTGGAATTTTTGCCTTTTCTTTTCCTACAAGTGTTCTGAGAAGCATAGGTAGACAGACCATTTATTGATTCCACTGCATATTTGCAGCAAGTTGGTAATTTCTAATGATTATATTCTTTATGGGGCCTTTTTTGGGTTTGTTTGATGATGCCCTTAAGGGTGGTGCCCTTAGGGCATCATCACCGTTCATTTGGAGGTGATGCCCCTGAGGGCAGTGCCATTCAGGACAGCAATAATGAAACCCCTTTTTTGAAGGCTGGTGTTAATGCCAAATCTCATATTGTTGCTCCCAGAACAATATTTATAAAATTTCAGTTTTACCCTTTCAACTTTATAAAGAATTGGTAATGTTGAACAAAAAGAATTAGATTGGGTGACATTGATTTGGTGGTAACATGTGTTGCTTAAGTATATGACTTGAGTTGAGAATTAAAATAAAATTTTCAGATGTTAAATGATATTAATTTTAAGTTAATTATAAAATAAAATATTTATTTTTGTATTAGATAGGAATTGTTTCGTTGGTTAAGCATCAGTTAACTAGTTGAACTAATAACCCGATGCTCCATTATTTTGAACAGGTCAATATATGGGTCGTGTTAAAAAACTATAACGGGTCAATATACGAGTCGTGTTTAAAATTATGGGAGGAGGGGAATCATTTTGCAGTTGTTATTTTTAAATTATAATATTAATTCTACTATATGATAAATATTATCACTTAACCGGATTTATTTTGAATTGATTTAAAAATTTAAATAAATTCCATCGCAGAAGAAATATCTAATTAATTTAATAATGTATCGCATTTCAATTGTGTTATTTGAAATTAAGTATTTAAAATTTCAATCGGTCGTATATAAATTTAAATTCTTCAATGACCAATTACGATATTTTTTTTTAAGGGAAAATACATGGAAGTCCACTTTGGTGACACAAAATCTACTTAAGTCTTGAGAAAAATCTTAGTGCATAAAAAGCCAAATTGGAAACAATTGTGTTGAAATAAGTCCACTTTTCAAATTTTCAAATCAATTGGATGTTTTATGATGACTCTTTTACCCCTCAATAGTTTGATATTCTATTCTTTAGGCTTTTGTTTAAATTACAAAGAAGTCTATATATAATATTTAATTATCTTTATATCCTTTATTTATAAAAGCAACATTTAACATCGTCTTTTTACAAGTCCCCGTTTGTGATGATGGAAAACTTCGACCACCCAAAGATGAAAGATCAGCGGAAATTTGGAGAAGCGATTCTTAGTTCCGACAAACAAGGCCTAGTGAAAAATGACTCTCAAACTTTGACTGGGTTAATAACATGTCTTTCAGAGAGAGCAGGATGAGGAAAGAGTAACTCCAGAAACCCTGTTGCTACTGAAAAAATATAGTATAACCGGATTTTCTTTTATTTGTATAACATCTCTCTTTCTTTTGAATTGATTTAAAATTTAAATAAATTCCTTCGCAGAAGAAATATTCTAATTAATTAATAATGTATCGCATTTCAATTGTGTTATTTGAAATTAAGTATTTAAAATTTCAATCGGTCGATATATAAATTTAAATTCTTCAATGACCAATTACAATATTTTTTTTTAATTCTCAACTCAAGTCAAATATTTAAGCAGCAACACAGGTTGTACAAACAATCACATCTGTACTGTAGGACCCACCTTTTTTCTTTGTTCGACATTACCATTTTTTTGAAAGGACAAAACTGAAATTTCATAATGTTGATCGGGTAGCAACAATATGGGGTTTTCTTGGTGCACCCGGTGTTTTGTACACCCAAGACACACCGGGTGCACCCAAGA